>JAULKQ010070430.1:0-81465 GCA_032356285.1 Smithsoniella earleae | reverse complement strand
CCTTCTGAGCTCCATCTGCAGAATCCTCCATGTATGGCAACAAACTCAGCGGAAATAGAATTCATGTCGGGCTGGAATTTTAAATCGTTCAGACTGCTGAAAGATATGATGTCAGCCGAAGGCTGGAACGCGAGAGTTTGTGAATGGCTTCACCCGGTATCAGCTCGAAATCACATTCATCTCTGAAAATCAGATGGGCTTCGGAATTATTCAAATGCTTGCCGGCGAGAATTTCCATATCCAGCATCCGTTTTGGTTCATAGCCCGACGGGATATAAATTCTGGAATTGTCAGGAGACCAGAAATTCCGCCCTCTGACCGGGGGTAGATTCTTTCCAAATATATAAATTATTCCATGAGTGGACCAAGCATACATCAGGTCGCGCATGTCAAATCCGGTTGAGTGCGAAGCGAGGTGGTCGAGGTGGTGCCATTCGGTCATGATGGCCGTGGATAATTGTGGGATATTAGATGGTTCCAGCCGGATATCTGTTTTGATAATCGAATTTTTTGATCGTGCAGGTTTAATTCCGGGTGGTGTGAGGGCGAAGAATTTTTCCGCCGGAATTGGTGTGGTATCCGGAAATTGATAATCGGCCAAATGCCTGTCTTTATGTCGCAGGCCGTTCTGTGCGTCATGGATGTAGGGGCCGTCAAGAAGCAGGGCCTTCATAAGCGGTCCTGACTTCATGTTTTCTTTCTCCATTTCCAACCATATTATTTCATTATTTTCTTTTCCATCAGTCCCGGGATTTTTTCCGGGAATAACCATGAGTCCCGGCATTGCTCTGAGTTCGTAACCTAAATGTATATCCCGTAAATCACCTCTGAAATACAATTTACTATTGTTAAAGTGGATATTTCCTTCTGTCATATTGGGTAATTTCAGAGATGGATTTATTTAGTGGCAAGTGACTCAATTCTTTTAAGTTCATTCCAGGCCAGCTGGGCTGAATTGAGTAATTGTTTTTTATGGAGCGGATTGGTAATCCATTCGATTGAGTTATTGATGGCACTGAGTTGTTCGCGGATGGATCCCATCTCCACATCCAAATTCATATTAATGCTCTGATCTGAAACAAGAGAGTTAAGGCCTTTCATTATGGCCATCAGTTTTTTTTCAATTGCCTCGGGATCCGGAGTGGATAGAGTGGACGCACGTGGATGAGGTTTCGATATACTTGAATCGGTGAATTCCTTTATTGTTTCTGATACTATACCATTAATCACTGGAATCTGGTCCGGTGTCGACCATATATACCTTGTGACCCACAAGTCACTGGGTTCGGCGTGCCCTCTGCCTGTAAGAATCGCGCTGGCGGCCATTAAACGCATGATCTTGACCACACGGCGGTCGGATATGGTGATGTCTGCCTGACGCACTCTGCGAATAAGAGTTTTATAAGCGGGCAGAAGACCTGACATTTCAATTCCCATAAGGGCTGCCTGAATTGTTTCTATGGCCTCTGGAGAAATTCCGTAACCATCATTTGAACTGGGAGTGGTTTCGCGATGCCATCCTGTACGGATCAACTGGTCCAGGCGGTCATTATCCACGTAATGGCATTCGACCCGGATGAGGAATCGGTCGTAGAGAGCCTGGAGGGTTTCTTCTTCAGGAAGGCGATTACTCGCCGCGATGACAGTCAGGGCTTTGACCGGTCTGGATTCGTTTCCTCTTCTGAAAATTTTCTCATTGAGCACCATCAGGAGGTTGTTGAGAATGGCACTGTTGGCATTCATTAATTCATCCAGAAAAATAATGTCTGCCTCGGGAAGCATACCCGCCGTGTTTGTTATGAGCTCTCCTTCGCGCAGCCTTCGGATATCAAACGGACCAAAGATCTCCGAGGGTTCCGTGAAGCGGGTCAGCAGATAGTCGAAGCACCTGCCATGAATAAATCCGGCAAACTGGCGGGCCAGGGCACTTTTGGCAGATCCTGGCGGGCCGTGAAGGAACATGTTTTCACGACTCACCACCGCAATTCCCATCAGATCAATAACTTCTTCGCGGTCGACAAAAAGCTGTTTCATCGGGGTGAGCACACCGTTACGGAACTGACTCACATTTTTCAGCACTGTGGAATCGAGTTCGACAGCCGATGGGGTATCACTTTCCATAAACACAACAATGTGGGGAAATCTCCCAATTCATCAAGTCCGGGAGATATGTTCCATAAGCCAGGGCGGGCAATTGTGCTGAAACCAGAAGCTGTCTATCCAGGCCTTATCCCGGGTTTTCGCAATGCGTTCAATCATAATGCCCCTGAGGAATCGGTTCTCATCAATGATGGCGGGCATTTCACCGGGAATGAATCCGCTGCCGGGGCAGCTCAGTCCGTGGCTTCTGAAAATGTCCTCAATGGTATGGCAAAGCGCATCCTCGGCAGCAATTCTTCTGGCTTTCCGGTAAATTCCCGGCAGGTATCGGAGGGTGATGTCCAGATTCCAAAGAATCGGAGCACTGTTCCAGTCCGTCCCATCCAATGAAAGTGCCAGCCGCGATAATTCCTCCGCGGTCACCTCCCTGTGCACCAGTGCGCGGGCACATTCATAGACCACCTCCAATCCTTTGACAGCCCAGTCGCCTTCAAATGGGGGGATGCCGTCCATGAGGCGCATCTGCTCCTCGTTGTGCCGGCTTTCCAGGAGACCGGTGCAATAATTCAGATCCTCCTCTGAAACCGCCCAAGGCTGGTTTCCCACCTGGCATTGAAGGCCCTGGAGTAACTGGTCTGTGAATCGTGTTACCACCATTTATGCTCGTGAATTTCAATCAATGGTCATGAATATAATTAAAAATTACCCTTATTTATTTTCATGATTCTGACGATGACTTGATGAGGAGACCATTCAGCTGGGGACTCGAAACCAGCCGGCTCAAATTTCTTTCATCAATTATTTTATTGTCAGCTGTACTGGAATGTGACAATTATCTGACAAATTTGAACCAAACTTCAGATTCATATGTCCAACCCGAAACGCGGAAATCTTTCTGAGCATAACCTGAAGAATTCATCCCTGTATACCGAATACCAGGCTGAGCTTGAGGAAATCAAACGTCACAAGTGGATTGAGTCCGAAAAAGCAGGAAGGGATGTCGGATTTGAGTTCGCCCTGACTGACTGGATACTGAAGCACCGGGTCAAGTGGAGGCGTGAGCGGCGCGGTGGCAGTGGGGCTATTCAAGTGTGTCAGTGACGCGGCCCAGCCGGTCACTATCGTCGCATCAACGCACAACCATGGTCGTGTTTCCGGCAGGCAGGATAGACTGAATCCGTGTGAGATGTGGTCGGTTGACCGGGCAGAGCCACACGGGTAGAATGGGAAAGAATGAGTGAGGAAGGGGATAGGATTGCGCTACTTTCACCAGCGGCCATTGATGAGCTGATCCGGGTGTTGTGCGAAAGGATAGCCAGCTCAGACTTGAATTCCAGGCCGCTGGCCATTGTGGGAATCCACCGGGGGGGCGTTCCTCTGGCTAAAAGAATTTTTCAACGATTGCAGGCTTTGGGATTTGCCGGCGGGGCCGGAGACCTCAGTTACGGGAGCATCGACACCAGCTTCAATCGCGATGATCTGGGTTCACGCGGATCCATGGAAATCTTTCCCAATGAAATAGACTTTGAAATTGAGGGCCTGAATATTCTGCTCGTGGACGATGTGATTTCCAGTGGCCGGACGATTCGGGCAGGATTGAATGCGCTGATTCAGCTGGGTCGGCCCCATTCGGTGCGGCTGGCGGTTCTGGTGGACCGGGGAGGCCGGCATCTGCCGGTCCAGCCGGATTTCTGCGGGTTGAGGCTCGTGGCCAGGGATAATGAGAAAATTTCCCTGCATCTGGATTTGGAGGAGCCGTCTCAGGATTCACTCCACCTGATACCAATGACTGACAATGATGCGACCGGGGGTGTTCATTGAGCTGGCACCGCAAGCACCTTCTCGATCTGGAATCCCTCTCAAGATCGGAAATTGAAACCATTCTCAATACCGCCAGAAATTTCAAACAGGTCGGTGAACGCCGCATTAAAAAAGTGACCGCACTCACCGGAAAAACGGTGGTTAATCTGTTTGTGGAGCCGTCGACCCGCACCCGGATCAGCTTTGAACTGGCGGCCAAAAGACTGGCAGCGGATGTGATTAATTTCAGTGCCGAGGCATCATCCCTGCGCAAGGGTGAGACTCTCAAGGACACGGCGCAGACGCTTGAGGCTCTGAATGCCGATGTGATAATTATCCGTCACAGTGCCTCCGGAGCCGCTCATTTCATGTCACGCTGCGTCGATGCCAGCGTCATCAATGCCGGAGATGGCGCCCACGAACACCCGACGCAGGCCCTTCTCGATGTCTTCACGATGAAAGAGAAGATTGGACCGCTCGACGGCAAAAATGTTTCCATCATTGGAGATATAGCCTATTCCCGTGTGGCCCGCTCGAATATCTGGGCTTTATTGAAGCTGGGAGCCAATGTGACCCTGTGCGGGCCGCCAACACTTCTCCCGACTCATTTCGCCCGTATAGGGTGCCGACTCACCAATAATCTGGAAGAAGCGATTGATGGAGCCGATGTTCTCAACCTCCTTCGCATCCAGCACGAGAGACAGCTCAGAACGACTTTTCCCGGAATTGGTGAATACCGGAGTTTTTTTGGCATCAACCGCGACCGGCTCGCCGGAGCCAAAGAGGGATTGGTCATCATGCATCCGGGACCAATCAACCGGGGTGTGGAGATCGACAGCGATACCGCTGATGGCCCGAATTCGGTCATAAAAGAACAGGTCACCAATGGAATTGCCATTCGCATGGCCATTCTCTTCCTGGCTGTGGGCGGACGGCTTCCCGAGGCCCCTGCTTCTACGGCCCAGTCCTGAGAGCCAATTGAATTAAAATAAAGGCAGGCCCGCGTTATACGGACCTGCCTTAGACCACCTGGGAATAATTTTCATATCCCGCATTCCAATGCAGGCATCGGCAATCAGCTCCTGCGGAGTCGCCCAACCCCTGAAACCAAGCCGCGCCGACGTCTGTTTCTCCTATCAAATACCTCCATCCCGCCAAACCCTTTCCCGGTTTTCCGGATTTTTTTCAAATTCTGGAATTTCACCAGAACACTTTCGGCGCAGGTTGGATCGCACAAAGCTGGATGTTTACAGGGCAGGGGGTTATTGTCTGGGATCAGCTAATCCCAAAAGTGATATTCAAGCCAATGGAACCGGAATTATCAAAAAACCCCATAAAAACCATCCCTTCAAAGGCTGTCAGCATCTTCAACAACCGCAGACAGGTGTTGATTGCCATCTGGCTTTTTCTTTGTGTTTCCCTACTGTTGAGTTGGAAGCCATTGATGAACTACCTGGATAATCGTGCATTCAGTAAAATGACCCAATCCCAGGGACTCACCATCACCTATGAAGACATGCGTTCCATTCAGGATGCTGTCGATATTAGAGAACGGGAAGAGAATGATAAGTTTTATGCTCAGGCTGGAGGGCTTAAGGCCATATTGATGATGGTATGGAATGCTCACTTCTCCGGCATCAGAGGGATTGAGAAATTTGAGATGAAGGACAGCGCCAGCTGCTACGTTTCCTATCGCAATTTCAACAATGCCCATCTCAGAAAAGTGGACGGCAAATGGGAGATATACAGTTTTGAATATTGCGATTAGGTCTCAGTCGGACAAAGCGCAACCGTTCATCGTGAACGACATAAGTTCAAAAAGCCCATTCACCATCAGCACTGGATCATTGCAGGGTATCCGCTAGAATGTCTTCATGAGTTTAAGTGAGAATCTGGATGCCGTGGAGCAGAAGGTGTCGATGGCCTGTGAACGGTCCGGGCGGGAGCGGACTGACGTGCGGATCATGGCTGTCACTAAAAAGCAGCCGGCTTCCCTGGTGCGGGAGGCTGCCGATCTGGGGATGACCCTTTTCGGCGAAAACCGGATCCAGGAGGCGCGCACCAAAATTCCGGATTGCCCTCCGCATCTGGAATGGCATTTCATCGGGCATCTCCAGTCCAATAAAGCCCGTGAAGCCGTGCAGTATTTTCACACAGTTCAAGGCGTGGATTCGCTCAAACTCGCTCTGGAATTGGAAAAAGCGGCAGAAAAGATGAGTCGTCAGGTCCGGGTTCTACTGGAAGTCAATGCGGCTGGTGAGGCATCCAAATTCGGATTCAGTCCGTCCGATCTGCTTGGGCAGATTGATGAACTGTGCAATCTGAAGAGAGTGGAGGTTCACGGGTTTATGGGAATGGCACCGCTTTCGGTCAATCCCGAGCGTGTGAGGCCGGTATTCAGGCAGCTGAAACAATTGCAGAGCGAATGTGAGGACCGGGTCGGGGTTCCCTTTCCGGTTCTGAGCATGGGGATGAGTGGGGATTATGAGGTGGCAATCGAAGAGGGGGCAACCATTGTCAGATTGGGAACCACCCTGTTTGGCGGTCGCGCATAATTTACTCAGATGGCATTTTCATGAGTGCATCCTGGTGAATATGTGTTATGAAAGGGTATCAACAGGCCGTGACCGAAGAGACATTCAAAAAAGAAATCCATGAGGCCCTGCTCAACTACGACAAGTTCGTTGTGTGCCTCGGGAAAACCACAGAGGAGTGCGAGACCGCCATCGTATCTCTGATGCGCAAGGCTATCAACGCCTTCCAGACGCGCTCGCCCGGATTGCGTCACGGCATTGCTCTGGATAAATTTATCACCATTATCCTGAGCCAGTCAGATACGGAGCGCCCCCACTGCGGAATTTACTTCAATCTTCACTCCCCCTATCAGAAGCAGATTCAGGCGGCAGCAGCTGCTGCAGCCAGCCAGACGGCAGCCGCCGGCCAGAGCCCGGATGAGGATGATGAACTCATCGAGGAGGACGAGGATGATTTTGACGATGACTTCTTTGAGGAGGATGGTGATGATGACGACGAGGATGACAACGACTGAAGCCGGCTGCGTCCTTCACATCTTCAATTTCCGTCGAATTGAAAGGCGATGTCTGAATCCTGAATCGTTCCCTCAATAATGTCGGCGCTGAAGAAGGTCTCCTCTGCCTGGGACCCGGCTTTCAGCCGGCCGACTATCTCAGACCCCCGATAGACATCGAGTTCCGTTCCTGTCCTGGGAAATGAGCCATTCACATTCTGGAGTATGGCAAAATTCAGTTCATTATCGACCCGGACAATGCGGAATGGAGTGGGCGTTTGTGGTGCCTTATCTTCATTGGTGGGGGGCTCAGGATACAGTTCACCAACAGAATCAGGCGTTTGCGGGAGGGGCGATTCCAGCATTCCCGATCCGCCCGGGTCAGTGTTTTTGCATCCTGCTGACAGACTCAGGGTGATGGCCAGCGCCCAGGGTGATAAGTGGGAATACATTTTCCCTCTGCGGTCCGGAAAGTCTTGGTGAAAACTCATGATGTCCAGAAATTTGTCGGATGATTTCGGCTTTGGGTTCAGGTTTTCAATGATTAAATCGGGACATGGCCACACAGATGGACGCGGATGCCGAGTTCATCCAGAGCGGCCGCCTTGATGCGGCAACAGCGATCCGCATCCGACTCATTGAGACAGTAAACAACCTGAATGTGGTTGGATTTGTGTCTGGCCATCATCTGGTCGCGACTGATTCCTTTCAGCACCGCGTGCATAATCGGCCATTGCGGGGTTGTTTCGCTCCACCTTCTTTCCGTTTCCTCAGCGGGTAATTCGACCACTTCTGCAACACCGAGGTCGCAGTTGAGCACCCCATCCATCACGAAAATCCGGCTCCAGACAATATGCCCGGGCCGGCTGATGCCTCTCAGCGTGCCTCCTCCCAAGCGGAAATACATGGCCGGCTGACGATGACTGTCCGCACCCTTGAATCCATCAATGAAGTGCGCCGGTGGTGCGGCACCCGAAATAAGAAATACCCAGACAAATTCATCCTGCCCGGCAATCCTGAAATCCTCACCCCATCTGAGGTCGTGAAGTGTATTCTCCGGCGGCTGTCCCAGTTCCGACCAGAGCCGGTATGTGATCAGTCCATCCAGGCCGGCGCATTCGTCCACTTCATTGAAGTGGGGCAGGGCCTCCCCATCGAAAAGTATCTTTCCGGAACCGTGTGCCCTGACTGGCGGGCGTTCGCGGTTGTTGAGAAGGCCTTCGACAAGATCGCTGGCCGGAAGCAGGTCTTTAAGTCCCTGCTGGTACTGTATGCCAATCGTATCACACCCGAATTCATCCGCTATCCTCAGTGCGGCAATATACATTTTACACTGAGCCAAGACCTGGCTCTCGGTCAGATCCTCTGCTTCGTCCGTCCCCAGTTTAAATTTCATGCCCGACTTCTGAAGCCATTCGTAGACTTCGCGGGCCTCCTCATCGGAAATGTCCTTCGTTGCTGCAAAAAGTGCCGACTGGCTGAGTCTTTCCTTGAAAACCCCGACCGGATTCAGAAGTTCATCGGGGATGATGGCATTATGCATGCCCATGCAGCCTTCATCCAGGACGCCCATAATGGCCATGTTTTTTTGGAATTGGCGGGCAAATGTGCGGCCGGTACGGTCGTCATCGGCCGGGATTCTCAGGTCATTGAAATGGCGGACATGGCTCTGGTCGTGGCGGACAATTCCGGATTCGAGCCATTCCCTGAGACCGGTCAGGAAAAATTCGTCGGTGAAATCCAGACTCCACAGTGAGCTGTAGGGGATTCCCATTTTTGTGAGTGACCCATTGAGGTTGAGCATTCCAACCAGTCCCGGCCAGGTGCCACTCCAATTGGCCACCGTCAATATTGGTGCCTCATGCCTCATCAGTCCCGCCAGAATGTGCTGTGAGTATTGCCAAACACATTCAGCCACTATTATGGGTTGTTTTGAGTCAATCTTGCGAAAAACATTCAGCCCGTGCTTCTGGGAATCGATAAATCCATGTGAGAGGTTTTCCTGATATTCATGAGCTCGTTCAACGCGATATCCCAGGGTTTCAATACATTGGGTCAGAGCCGATTCCATTCTGGCCTGTTCGTCCCAGCATTTCTGGTTTGCCGAAAGTCTGAGGTCGCCATTGGCGATTAAATACACGCTTTGGGTCGCTTTTGAGGCAGTTGTATCCGAATTCATGCAGGAAATTATGTTTTTTAAGCAGTTGGAGACAAGCACCAACTAAAGAATCCTTATGGATTCCGATAAGTTGATGACTAAAGGCTCCTTTGGTATGCCCGATTTTATAGTGCCATAAGCGATTGGTTTGGGACTGCGCCCGGACCTTATCGCGACATGGGACCCAGATCTGGGGTGAGTGTGAACTGACTTGGAAAATGGCTAAAATAGACGCATTCTTTAACTTGATGTTCGAACAGAAAGCTTCGGACCTCCACCTGTCATCCGGGAACCCACCGGTGCTGCGCATCAATGGTCACCTGCGCAAGGTCGACTATCCCCCTCTCGAAAGCGAGATCCTCCAGCAGATGCTCTATGAAATCACTCCCGAATACAAAAGAAATGAATTCGAGGAACACGGTGATATCGACTTCTCATACGAAATCCCAAACCTCTGCCGCTTCCGGGCCAACTTTTTCAACCAGAAAGAGGGTGTGGGTGCCGTTTTCCGTCTGATTCCCTCGGAGATTCTTTCGTTTGAGTTCTTCGAGAAGCTTGGGACTCCATTGCCTGAGGTTCTCAAGAAGTTTGCATTATTGGACCGCGGGCTTGTATTGGTGACGGGGCCGACCGGATCCGGAAAATCAACGACGCTGGCAGCCATGATCGATTATGCCAATGCCCAGCGCAAAGACCACATTCTCACAGTTGAGGACCCCATCGAATTTGTTCATAAATCGAAAAACTGTCTGGTTAATCACCGGGAGGTTGGACTCCACACTGAAAGTTTCACGTCGGCACTGAAGGGAGCTCTCCGCGAAGACCCGGACATTATTCTTGTCGGAGAAATGAGGGACCTGGAAACCATTGAGCTGGCCCTCAAAGCCGCTTCGACCGGTCACGTGGTTTTCGGAACGCTCCACACCACAAGTGCCGCCAAAACCATCGATCGTGTTATTGACGTGTTTCCGGCGAATCAGCAGGAGAAAATACGTATCACTCTGGCCGAGTCCCTCAAGGGAGTCGTGGCTCAAACTCTCCTCCGGCGCGAGGACAAGCCCGGACGCGTCGCCGTGCAGGAAATTCTTGTCGTCAATAATGGTATTGCCAACATGATACGCGAAGGCAAAACCCACCAGATCCCCGGCATGATCCAGACTGGTAAAAAGTATGGTAACGTCCCACTCGATGACTCACTCATGGAATTCATCCAGAAACGTATGATCAGCCCGGAAGCTGCATACAAAGCCGCCATTGAGAAAAAACGCTTCCGCGTATTCCTCAAAAACCCACCGCTTTTTGATGATGAATAAATATCAATTCCTGCCGATATATGGTGGAAGGAAAATGAATTGATAATCAATTTGGTAGCTGAATCAAACTAATTAACTAAACCGTAGGAACTGGATGGATCGATCTGACCTGGAAGTAATACTGAGCGATTTCCTCGGGGATAATGAAGATGTTTCGGGATTTAATTTCTCTCCGGGCAACTTCATCCGCGCGGAACTCTACGGCAGGCTTGCCAGTCCTCCCGCACTGGAGGATATGGGAATCCTCGACAGTGAAGACACCCAGATCATTGCCGAAATCCTTCTCGAGGATAAACCGGATCTCCAGACCGAACTCGAATCCAATGGTTCCTGCGACTTTTCCTTCATCCTCGCGGAAGCAAACCGCTTCCGTGCCAATATCTTCCGCCAGAGTGGGAAATATTCCGTGGTGCTCCGGAGGCTCTCCAGTGAAATTCTCTCACTCGATGACCTCGATTCACCGGACATTTTCAAAAAAGTGGCCTTTGAACACAATGGTCTCGTCATTGTGGCTGGCGCCACCAACCAAGGGAAATCGACGACCATCGCAGCCATGATTCATGAGGTTAATAAAAATCTCCCGCATCACATCGTCACCCTCGAGGATCCCATCGAATTTGTACACCGACCACTTTCGTGCGTCATCAACCAGCGCGAAAAAGGCTCAGATTTCAGTACCTACCGCGATGGTCTGAGAGCAGCACTGAGACAATCCCCTCACATCATCCTCATTGGTGAGGTGCGAGATGCCGAGGAAATGGAGGTTGTTCTCTCAGCCGCTGAAACTGGCCACCTCGTCATTACCACACTCCACGCGACCACTGTCCGTGGCACCATCCAGAGAATCACTTCCATGTTCAAGGGAAGTCAGGAAATGGAGGTCCGCAACCGTCTCGCAACCTGTCTCAAATGGGTCATCGGTCAGAGACTGGTGCCGAAAATCGGCGGAGGCAGAACCGCCATCCATGAAATCATTGGCAACAGCTACCGCATGCAGGAAATTATCCGAAAAGGCGAAGCCCCGGGCCGCACATACGAGCAGATCATGGAACAGAATTCCCACGAAGGCTGGCAGACATACGACCAGGCCTGCCTCAATGCTTTCAAAAAACACCTCATTTCCGACGAAACAGCCGTCCAGCACGCCACCACCCCAGGTCACGTCGGACGCGCCATAAATCACCTCCAGAATTCTCTCAGCGACGTCTTCAGTGCCCCCTCCGGCCTCCGCCTCGCTGAATAAGCAAGCTCATCCCGCCAGGCGCAGTCCTCGACAAATATACCGACTGCAAGGATAAGGCACCACGAATATACACGAACAGGCGCCGAGGGTGATACTGGAAAAGGGGTACTGAAATTTCTTTAAAAACCATTCGTGCGGATTCGTGTCCATTCGTGGTTGAAAAAGTCCCTGAAAAGCAAGGCACCACTTGTGGACACGAATTGGAGCCGGCAATTTAGCAGTTGCTTTCATCCACGGTTTGCTTTGCATAATTCACGGCATGGGAAATCATGCCCCAGTTCGATGGGATTTTGACGCTTCTGCGGGAGTCCGGCCATTTCCGGAAGTGGTTGATGCGATGGTGGCGTCCCTCGGGCGGCGGTCCGGGAATCCCTCCTCCTTCCATCACCGGGCAAAATCCCTGCGTCTTGAAATATCACGGACCCGCGGAAAACTTGTGGACTGGCTCACGGGGGGGCGGGGGAATTGGGAATGTGTTTTCACCTCGGGTGGGGCAGAGGCTGCGTGCATGGCGGTGCGCGGATGCGCCAGGGCCTCGCGCCGGTTTGGCGATCACCTGATCATGTCCACTGTGGAGCATCCGGTGGTTCTGGAGCAAGGGAGGATTCTGGAGCAGGATGGATTTAAGGTGAGCCTGATTGGAGTGGACCGGGAAGGATTTATCGATGTGGACGGAATACGGGATGCCCTTACCGAATCCACTGTGATGGTGGTGGTGCAGGCGGCGAATCAGGACGTGGGGACGGTTCAAAGGGTTGAGATCTTGAGCGAAGTGCTTCAGGAAAGGGGGGTGATGCTGGTGCTGGATGGGACATTCGCCTGTGGCTGGCTGGATCCGGAACCGTTGCTTCGGGCTGCTGATGGGATATTTTTATCATTTCACCGTTTTTTTGGACCAATCGGTCTTGGGGCTTTTGTGTTCCGGCGGGGACTTGCCGTGGAACCCCTGCTTGCCGGTGGGGCACAGGAATCCGGATTGAGAGCAGGGCTCGAGAATTATCACGCTCTCACCGGTCTGGATGCCTGGCTTTCCATCGTGTCCGACAAAAAACGGCGAACCGCTCTGGTTGAAAATGCCCGGCGGAATCAGGAAACCGCCCTGCAGCAACTGCGCTCGCGTCTCCCGGGGCTTTATCTTAATGGACCCGGACCGGGAAATGACCGACTGGCCGGTGGATTGAATATCTCGCTGGCCGGGGTCGAAGGCGAATCGGTGGTTCTGCGCAGTGATCTCAAAGGGCTGCTTCTGGGCAGTGGATCCGCCTGTCTGGGCAGCCACGATGAATCCGGACAGGTCTTGAAAGCCATGAAAGCCACCCGCGCCCGCATTCTGGGATCGGTCAGTCTCGCCCCCGGACCATTTATTGCCCCGGGTGAATTGGAGGCGGCTTTGCAGGTATTCATTGAGTCTGTAGAGTTTTTGAGGGCTCTCGATCCGCTTTGGGAAGGTCAGGTTGGAGAACTGAAAGCCATGGATCGCGCGATGGGTTTTGAAATCCCGTAAATCGGGTATATGATGGCGGTCGAGACATGAACGAGGAATCGATTAACAACATACTCCGCTCGGTAAAGTACCCCGGATTCTCCAGAGACATTGTGTCATTCGGGCTGATTAAGGAAATTCGGACCGATCACGGCAAAGCCTACGTGAGGATTGAACTCACATCATCCAATCGCGAGATCGCCGAAACCATCGACAAGGATGTCACGGCCGCACTCGAAAAGGAATTCGGTCCCGATAAAGTGCATGTCGAAGTGCATTTGCCGACCGAGGACACCATGGCACCCACACAGAACAAGACCTCCGGCATTCAGAAGATTATTGCGGTTGCGAGTGGTAAGGGTGGAGTCGGTAAGTCGACGACTTCGGTGAATCTCGCCTGTGCATTCCGGCAGATGGGCCTGGAGGTTGGGCTCCTGGACTGCGATATATACGGTCCCAGTGTTCCGCTGATGATGGGGGCCTCCGGGCGGCCGGAGATCGACAGCGAAGAGAAAATCATTCCCCTGAATGCCCATGGTGTCCGCGTCATGAGTATGGGATTCATCAATGAAGGCGACAATCCCGTCATCTGGCGGGGTCCCATGATTGTGAAAACCATTCAACAGTTTCTTTTTTCAGTGGCCTGGGGGAGTCTCGATGTCCTGTTTGTCGATCTGCCGCCGGGCACCGGGGATGCTCAACTCACCCTATGCCAGACGGTTCCATTGAGTGGGGGCGTCATTGTCACCACCCCGCAGGAGGCCTCGCTGGGCGTGGTCCGCAAAGGCATCAATATGTTCCGCAAAGTCAATGTCCCCATCCTCGGTATCATCGAGAATATGAGCTGGTTCGAAGACTCCACAGGGACCCGCAATTTCATTTTTGGCGACGGCGGGGGACGCAGGGAGGCAGAAAACCAGAAAGTTCCTTTCCTTGGTGATGTCCCGATAATTCAGTCGATCCGCGAGGGTGGAGATGCCGGTGTGCCGGTCACTATTGAGAACCACCAGTCGGGTGCTGGAAAATACTTTTTCGACGCTGCCTCGTCACTCTATAAATCTGTATTCAATTGAGAACACCCGGTTCCTCTGCCCGAAGCATGTCTTCGGGCAGTCGCGGGAATTTATTTATTATATGGTTGGAAAGATATAAAAAATGAGCCGCTTTTTGAGGAGGCTCGTTTTGTTCCCGTATATGGGATTGATGCTGGCCGGATTGTGACTGGCCACTGAGGTGAGGTTAAATCAGGGCTTATTCTTCGCTGACTTTATTTATATTTCTGCCCATAATTGTGGACTGACGTTCAGGTATATCTGTATTTCTCCAATTGAAGATACCGAGGACCTTATATTGGTGATTGTATGATTTCCCGACGAGTGAGCCGGATGAATATCTGTGCTGCCCGGTCTCCTTGTCAAATGCCAATACCGCAACCTTGACTGTCGAATCCGCCTTGTCAACTTTCCACAGAGGAACCTCCGGAGTATTGATGGCTCCGGCCAGTGGGATGGGCAGGGTCAGATCCGGTATGCCGACGAGTTCTGAATGGCTGTCTATGCCAATAGCTCCACTTCGGGGCTCCACAATAAATCTTGCCTTGTCCGCTGTATCCACGATCAGAGCCCCCTGTTGGCTCATGGTGTCGCGAATGGCTGCCAAGGCATATTTGGAGTCATACCCTTCAAACATGCGGGCGTCAAAATACACCGTCTGACCACCGAATGATGAGAAGTCGGCATCGGCCAGGGATCTGTCAATGGCTGTGCTGAGGAGCAGTTGCTCAGCTGCGGTCCTTGCTGGCTCTGTAATGCGTGTTGCACTACATCCACCCAGAGCCACAGCTGCCAGAGTCATATACGGCACCAGTTTGCGATAGGTTCTTTTCTTCATGTCTTATTCAGTTATTATATTTTATTTAATTATATTAATATATATTGAAAATCTCCGAAGCTGTGGAAGTATCACTCCTTCATCAACTTGAACATTTCGATGGCGAATTGTTGCCCCAGATCGATATACCCTTGGGTGTCGTAATGGTATGGATCTGAATATCCATATCTGTCAGTTGTGGTGACCAGAGCGGCTGGTGGAAAGTCGGCAACATACGAAGCCTGTTCATCGCGGATGATGTCGCCAAATTTCCAGACTTTCCCGGCATCATTTCTGCCTGAATCGGAAATTCGTCCGATGACTACCGGGATGTCATCGACTCGAAGTGCCGCCTGGACTGCCAGCATCAGTTCTTTGAGGTTGGCCTTATATTCCCGGGCGATTGATTCAGTGATCGAGCCGTCGCTCTCCCCCTGCATCCATAAAATACCACGTGGAACGAGTTTGTCCTCGACCCCGTCCCCATCGATGTCCCTGTGGGACGTCGCCAGGATAACCGTTTTCAGAAAATGATCATACTGGTTGATGCCATTGCCTTTGGTGAAATCCGGATCCCAGCATCCAAAATTGCGGGCGGCATCGACATGGATTGATGTGCCACCCCGCGAATACTTGATCAGCGCAATCCGCTTGTCCGGCATCATGGACTGGAGATTCTTGGAGAATGTCAGCTCGGGCCCAAACATGGGTGAGTATTTATTTCGATCCCCATCGGAACGGAAGTTGGCTCCATGACCGGGACGAAGCTCTGACCAGATGCCCAACCCGCCATTGGTGGCTTCATCGGGAGCCGGATTGCCATGAAAAATGAGAATATCCTTTTGCCTGGTTTTCAAATCCTCAGGCAATTCCTTGACCAGTCCGTATCCGTCCATGTTTGACTGCCCGCCCAGGAAAAACAGTTGAAACTCGGTGCCCCGCACAAATTGTGAGGGATTCAGAAATACGAGCGCCAACATCAGGAAATAAACTTTCAGATTCCGCATACCCGAATATGGCCATTCCAGGCCCATTTATCAATGGATTTTGAAATTCAGAGGGAGCATATCCGACTCAATAAAATCTTGTGTGACCGGGGACTGCGCCGACAAAATGGGGTTGTGAGACGAGGAATTATTGCATCGCTGTTTGTGGCTGTGCTGGTGGGTGTTGTTTTGGGCGGCTGTGTCCGGCGCGACCAAACGGCGGCTGAAAGCTATATACCTCCAGTTATTCAGGTCGGGGATCAGAGCTGGGTGCCCTTGGATATTGCCATGCCGGGAGTTGGCTGTCTGCCGGTTCAGGATAATCATGGGGCTTTCCATTTCCTTCAGGGGACCATGGACTTTGCACACAATCAGCCATATTTCAATATGCTGGACCAACGCATCTGGCTGGGATACCCGTGCATGACTCTAGATGGCTCCATATATATTCACCAGAATGACTGGCGGCATTCCATCATGCCTCTCATAAACAGAAGTCTGATTTTTAATGTGAAACGCGGGCTTGTGGTTCTGGATGCCGGTCATGGCGGACGCGATACCGGAGCCCGGGCTCCTGATGGATCGATCACGGAGAAAATCATCACGCTGGAGATTGTCCTCCATCTGAAAGATCTTCTCGAAGCCAAAGGGTGGAATGTCGCCCTGACCCGGGATTCGGACATAACTCTCGATCTCGAGCCCAGAGTGGCGCGGTCCACCGATCTCAAACCCGACTTTTTTGTAAGTATTCATGTGAACGCCGCCGGCGCGACTGAGGCACATGGAATTGAGACTTTTTACACCACACCGAGTGGATTGCCCTCCAATCTGACCCGCACATTTGATGATCCCATGGATGCGGAATACCCTGCCAATAACTGGGACAATGTCAGCTATCAGCTCGCCTGGACCCTGCAACGTTACCTCCTCCTCAAAACAGGTGCTGCCGACCGGGGCGTCAAGACCGCCCGATTCATGGGGGTCCTCAGGTATCAGACCTGTCCCGCTGTCCTCATTGAAACAGGCTTTCTCACCAATCAGACCGAACAACAGCGTCTCGCCACCATCGAATATCGCCAGCTTCTTGCCCAGGGTATCGCTTCAGCCTTTCCAGACCGGCACAGTTTGTGACAATATCATTCTTCCATGATGAATAAGTTTTCCTCGGGTGCTTACCAATCCAAGAATGTTCTGGTGACCGGTGGCAGTGGTTTTATCGGATCCCACCTGACTGACCGGCTCGTCGCAGCCGGTGCCCGGGTCACAATCATCGACGACCTCTCAACTGGCGACCGGGATAATATAGCCGATCATTTAGAATCCGGATCGGTGGAATTCATCCACTCCTCTGTCAGTAAGTGTGATCAATTCAGAGAGAAAGCCGCCGCTGCGGATATCATTATTCACCTGGCCGCCGCCGTCGGTGTGGATCTGGTTGTCAACTCACCTGTCAGAACCATTCACAACAATCTCAAGGAAACAGAAACCGTTTTTGAAACAGCCATCGCCGGAAGGACACCCGTACTCATGGCCTCGACTTCTGAAGTCTACGGAAAAAGTTCCGGTGACGAATTCTCCGAAACGGATGACCTTCTGATTGGACCGCCGCACCTCGGGCGCTGGAGCTATGCCTGTTCCAAGCTCATGGATGAATTCATGGCGATGGCCTATGCCCAGGAATTCGCATTGCCGGTGCGGATCGTCCGCTTTTTCAATACCGTGGGACCAAGGCAGACCGGACGGTTCGGAATGGTTATTCCCAGATTTGTACATGCAGCATTGAATGCCAAACCCATCAGGGTGTTTGGAGATGGCAGGCAATCCCGGTGCTTCTGCCATGTTGATGACTCTGTAGAGGCTGTGCTGCGGCTCATGGACGCTCCACAGGCCAAAGGAGAAGTAGTCAATATTGGCAGCACATGCGAAATCTCAATTATCGAACTGGCACACCGGGTCATCAAAGTTCTGGACAGCCCCTCATCAGTGGAGCTGATACCATATGAGGACGCTTATCGCCAGGGCTTTCAGGATATGCAGCGCAGAAAACCATCCATCGATAAATTATTCAATCTGACCGGCTTCAAACCATCTATCGACCTGGATTCCATTATCCGCGATACAGCCCAATTCCTGTCCTCCAACAAAGACAAATACTGATATCCAGTCGCTCAGTGCCGGTATTATTCATTATATATTTCGTGGAGACCACTCCGGCCACTACCTCACCCAAAATCACATTATACAGAAAATCGGAATTTTATATAAATCTAAGCTCATGACAATTTCAGAAATTCAGAATAATGAAAGTCTGCGACGCGAATTATTTCCAGTGGTCAAAAAGGGAGTATATCTGGCTCATGCAGGTGTCTGTCCGCTTCCGTCGCAGGTTGTGGAACGGATTTCGGATTATGGCACAGACTGCACAATCGCCGATCAGGAGGATGTCGTGCCAACATCCCTTTTACCGGAAATTCGCTCTATGTCTGCTGTATTGTGCGGTGTCAGTGCCGATGAAATTGCTCTGGTCGGACCCACATCCAATGCCCTGAGTCTGATTGCCTCAGGGGTGGATTTTCAGCCGGGTCAGAATGTCGTCATATATTTTGACGACTATCCATCAAATGTCTATCCATGGCTGGCACTCAAGGATAAAGGAATCGATGTGCGATTTGTGCAGGTTGACAGAATTGGGGAGATTTGTGTTGAGCATGTCTCGGCCGCGATTGATTCAAATACCCGCCTTGTGGCTCTGGCTTCCTGTCATTTCCTGGCCGGCTATCGTATAGATATTGATGCGATCGGAGTCATGCTCCGCGAGAGGAATATACTTTTTTCTCTGGATATGATTCAGACCCTGGGATCCTTTCCGACTCCTTTGGCGCAGGTGGACTTCGCCGCCGCGGACGCCCATAAATGGTTGCTGGGACCCTGCGCTGCGGGAGTTATGTATGTCCGCAATGAAATTCAACCGTTCTTCACTCCTCCGGTCTACGGGTGGCACAATATACGATGCCCGGATTTCATTTCCCAGCCCGATCTAGTTTTCCGTTCGGATGCCAGAAAATACGAAGCCGGTTCCGCTAACTTTCTGGGACTGGTTGCCCTGCACGAATGTTTCCGCATCCTGACCGATCTGGGGGTTCAGAATATTGCCGACGACCTGACGGCCAAACGGAAATTTCTTGTCAGTCAGCTCACGGAAAGAAATATGCATGTTCTGTCTCCGGATCCAGGATCGTCACATGCTGGCGGAATGACTTCATTTTTCCGGCCGGATCTCGACCTTCCTATGATCCACAGGAAACTCGCGGAAAATAATATCACAGTGTCGCTGCGCAGAGACAGATCCATGCAGCAGTATCTCCGTCTCTCCCCGCACTATTATAATAATATGAATGATTTCGACAGGCTCTTCAATGTCCTGGACCCTATGCTGTCCTGATATCAGTAAGTTGCCATTTATAAGCTTTTCCTAAGATCAGCAATCCCATGCATAATATCAACCAGGACTCAGGTATCCTCGGAATCGAAGCCGGTGGAACCAGAACATCCGTCAGATGGAGAAATATCCTCAATGGCAATACTCGTGACCTCGAATTGGGCCCTGGTAATTTCCATCTGACTTCCAGCCAGCAATGGAAAGAATATTTCACCACCATTCAAAATAATTTCCCCAATGTGGCCTCAATTGGCCTGGCTGTCGCCGGAGCACGCCATTCCGATCAGCACAAATTACTGGCTGGGTGGATTGATAATATTTATCCGGGTGTCCCTTGTCGGGTGTCACACGATCTGGAATCCGCCTGGCTGGCTCCTGGGCCTGTGCCTTCGGGATGCCTTCGTTTGATCTGTATTTCCGGGACTGGTTCCTGCTGCTACGGGATGAATCCTTTGGGTCATGAAATCAGGGCTGGGGGCTGGGGCCATTGGCTCGGCGATGAGGGAAGTGGATATCATATCGGTCTTTCTTTCCTGAAATCGCTGACTAGAGCCATCGATCTGGGCCTTAATGTACCTCACCACCTGGTTGATAAAATCCTGAGCCATCTCCAGCTTCAAAGCTGGGAGACTCTGATTTCCTGGCTTCCATCCGCTGGAAAAGACACTATCGCCTCTGTGGCATCCATTTGTATAGATAGCGCAGATGATGGGGACGATATCAGCCTGGAAGTGATCTGCTCAGCCGCTCGCGATCTGGCGGCAACAGCTCATACCTGCCAGCTTAAAATGGATGTTTCCTCAACCGGAAATTCATCCCGGGTTCTGGAAGTATATACAACAGGTGGAATCTTCAGGTCGTCCCAGGATTTCGCCCGGGTATTCACGGAAAGCTTCTCCTCCCTGAGTGGCGTCAATCATCGGGTCTCGAATCTGGACAAACCAACAATCGAAGGAGCCATGGCCATGGCTTCGCGTGCCCTCACCGATAATGGCTATCGGACTGGCATTGAAGAGGGGGGGGCAATCCCTGATGTAGCGGTTCCGGAACTCGATGATCTGGTGCAGTCGCCCACTGAAATGCGAAACCCTCTCTCAAAAAACCTGAGTGAACTTTCAACCAGTCAGGCCATCCACCTCTTTCTCGATGAGGATATTAAAATCCCGGAGTGCATCCGTCTGCATGCAGAGACTATTGGAAGGGTGATAGACAGGATCGCCGAGGCCTTCAATGACGGGGGACGTCTGATCTATGCAGGTGCAGGCACCAGTGGAAGGCTAGGTGTTCTCGACGCCAGTGAATGCCCGCCAACATTCCGCTCAGACCCTGAAATGGTTCAGGGAATCATCGCAGGTGGTCCGGGGGCTATGTTCAAAGCGGTGGAAGGCGCCGAGGATTCAGTCCTTCAAGGCATATCCGCAATGCGGGATATTCACCTCTCAGATAATGACATTGTTGTTGGCATCGCCGCCAGTGGTAGGACCCCATTTGTCTGGGGGGCTCTTTATGAAGCCAGACAACGCCGGGCCTTTAATGTATTGCTGACTTTCAATCCCAATCTCGCGATAGTTCCGGAATCCCGCCCTGATGAAGTCATTGCAGTGAATGTCGGACCGGAATTGCTGACCGGCTCAACCCGCCTGAAATCAGGCACCGCCACAAAACTGGTTCTTAATCTGTTCACCACACTGGCGATGGTCCGCATTGGCAAGGTCGTTCAGAACCTTATGGTTGATCTCCATCCATCCAATGAAAAACTGAGGAAAAGGGCCATTCGGATTCTCCATGACCTCTCCGGTGGATCTGCTTCTGAGAAAGCGTGCCAGGATGCCCTCAAAAAGAATAACTGGGTCATTAAAGAAGCCTGGGAATCACTTGGAAATAAATAAATTTTCTGGCTCCGGGTAAGACCTGAAATCTCCGTTTAATCAGGCCATCATGGGCTGTTTTGCCATGTCTTCAACCTCTCTGACCCGTTCGAGAATGACATCGGCGATACCTTTCTCCTGGCCGATACTCGGCGTGTACCAAACGCGTTTCCCTCCTTTTTCAGTAGGGTTTCTCCACGTCGCCATTCCGGAATTATACCGCTCACGAACAACTTTATCATTCTCCCCAAGCATTACCGGGATATCTTCAAATGAATGCAGACCGTCACTGACAAAAAATGGAACGATCACTATATTTTTTGTCTCGGCCAGATTGTAGCATTCTTTAATCAGCGGATCTTCCTCCATGAATATGGCGTGGACATTGTGATAGATTTTTTCTTTGCGGATGATATCCACCTGATTTTCTATGGCCTTTCGGGAATTGGTGTTATTCCCTGTGCCGTGACCGGCTATAAAGAGTGTGGTATCTGAGTCTTTCGCTCTGGATGGGAATGGAAATTTATCCAGCGTTTCAGCAGCACGTCTTTTCAAAACCTCAGTCATACTCGGATGTGTCCCCACCGGACCACAGTAATGAATTGTCTGATCACCGCGCTTCTCAACCCTGTCAATGACGGATTTATCCTGCATGGCAAATCCAAGTTCACGGGGAATCACTTCCTCAGTGAAGTAGCCCTCACTTATAAAGAGTGGCACTATAAATACTCGTGGCGTCTCAGCTCCGCGCAGCACTCCCGATATCGCCGGTTCCTCTTTCCAGAAACAGGGAATGACCCGGGAAAATATCTTCAGTTCCCTGATGGATTCAACATGCTCCCAGGTGGGCAGTGAGGACTCGGCATTCACGGTCGAGCCGTGTCCAACGATAATTAATGTGCTGTCGTTGTACTGTGACATCTCCAGGATAATAACCGCGGATTGAAATCCCGCAAGCGGAACACCCCTGTTTTCCCCCAGGCCATATACCGCGGATCAGAGCTGCATATCGCAGCGTCCGCAAGCTCCCGGGTTCCCGGAACAGGGCGGCAGCTCCCCTCCACCAAAGCCCGTTTCATTCTGACTGCGCGTCGCAAATGTGGAGAGCTTCTTGTTGAGTTTTTCCGACTCACAATGTGGGCACCGCGTTCCCTGCCATTCGCTGGATTTGACCAGAATCTCACTTTCGTTTCCGCAGCTGTCGCAATAAAATTCGTATATAGGCATATCCGTTAAGATATTTTTGGATGGATGGCTGAGCAAGCTCACATCCGAAGTTTTCTCATATCCAATTTTGCCAGATTGTATTTCATTCCCCTGTTGCGGTTGGATTGGCTTCTGAGTCGATTATCCCCTGTTCTTCATTGACCCTGGCCAGAAGGACAATGCCTGCGGCGAAGAAAACCAGCACACTGGCCATGGCTACCCGGTAACTGCCCGTCATGGAATACAGAATATACCACAGCATCGGAGACAGAAAGGCTGTCGCTTTCCCGCTGAACGCAAAAAGTCCGAAAAACTCATTCTCGCGCTTGTCGGGAACAAACTTGGCCATCAGTGATCTCGAAGCTGACTGGTTCGGACCACTCAGGATCCCCACCAGAATTGCTGCAACCCAGAAAAGTTCCTGGTTAGGCGCCAGAATCGCCAGTAAAGCCACTCCGATAAACGCGATCAATGAACCGTTGATGGTGGTGCGTGAACCAATTCTGTCCTCGAGAAATCCAAATGAAATGGCTCCGATTCCCGCCGCAATATTGATGACTATCCCGAATATAAGTACCTGACTTGTGGTGAACCCAAAGACTTCCTGCGAATAAATACCTCCAAATGCAAATATGGTCACCAGTCCGTCATTATAAAATAATCGGGCCACCAGAAGATTGAAAATCTGCCGGTATCCTGTGCGGATCACTTTCAGTGTCTGGAACAATTCCCGGAAGCTCTCCTGGACCAGTGCGAAACTGACTGTCCTCCTCCGCCCATCAAGCCCCTTGGTTGACGCTTCAGGCAATTTCAGATACAGAAAAAGCGGCAGGCTGAAGACCAGATACCAAAGACCTACAAAAAGACTCATGGTTGGTACTTTGTCATCCGGTTCCACCATCCCGAAAAAAGACGGACCGCCATCAGGCTTGATAAATAATACCAGGACACACAGTAAACATAGTAGCCCGCCTATATAGGAAAGACCCCAGCCAAAACCGGAAATTTTCCCCATGTCCTTCCGGGTGGCTATCTCAGGTAATAACCCATTGTAAAATACATTGCAGATTTCAAAACTGACATTTGCCGCCACAACCAATGCCAGTGCCATAAATATGTCCCCCTCCCGCGGAAAAAAAAGACACCATGTGAACACAATACAGCTCATTGTCGCTCCAAAAAGGAATTGTTTACGCCGTCCGGTGGCATCTGCCAGGGCTCCCATCACTGGCGAAAGCAGAGCAATCATCACGGCACATACCCCCATGGCCAGTGCCCATTGTGATTTTTCCTCGTCCGGCGTTATCACTTTTTCAAAGTAGGTGGCATAGACAAATGTGATAATCAGCGTCGGAAAGGCATTGTTGGCAAAATCATACAATGCCCACACAAGTATGTTTGATTTTCTTCTGCGGTCTGTCATATCGGATTATTCATGGATAAAAGCGAAGTCAATGTGATTTATATGCAGATTCGGCAATCTGATCAACCATTGGGTAAATCAACCAGCCTGACCCGGTCTCAGAATCAGTGAAAATTAGTGTGTCTGAACTATTTCCGCAATTCTTATGAGAGCCTCTGTTGTGCGTTCCGCCCGCATCATTGAGTTTGAGTATCAAGTGGACACGGCGGCCTGCCAGGCCCTTTCCCACCTTATTCTAATCGACCTGATTCGTGATTCTGCTGTAAAATTTCTGTATTATGATTGGTTACCGCACACGGCTGGCTCCATCTCCGACTGGCTACCTCCACCTCGGGCATGGGCGAACCTTCTGGTTTGCCTGGGACCGTTGCCGCCGCCTGAATGGCACCCTTGTTTTACGGACTGAGGATTTGGACTCAGCACGCTGCAGATCCGAATTTGTCGATGGGGCTCTGGAGGATCTCCAATGGCTGGGATTAATTTGGGATACAGGTCCCTATTTCCAGAGCGAACGGCTGGAGCTCTACAGAATATATCTGCAAAGGCTGATTGATGCTGGCTTTGCCTATCCCTGCTGGTGCTCCAGAAAGGATATCCTTGAAGCCGCCGGAGCCCCACATGAATCCGGAGACGAGCCCATTTATCCGGGGACATGCCGCAATAAACAGCAACCAGATCAGCACCAGACCGGTCGGAATCCCGCTTATCGGTTCCGCCTCCCGAAAGGCAGTTCAGTCAGGTTCCTGGATGGATATTCCGGCAATCACGAATTCGTTTGCGGGCGTGATTTTGGTGATTTTGTGCTGTGGAGACAGGATGGTATCCCGTCCTATCAATTGGCTATTGTGGTCGATGATTACCTGATGGGCATTAGTGAAGTGATTCGTGGAGAGGATCTTCTGAAATCCACCGCCCGTCAGATTCTTATATACAAGGCACTCGGCTGGAATGTGCCCAATTGGTATCATTGTCCCCTCATGACCGACCATGATGGAACCCGAATGGCCAAAAGAAATAAGAGTCTCAGTCTCCGCCAGCTGCGTTCACTCGGCCGCTCGCCGCATGAACTGGTCAGTAACTTCCGATCACAGACTTCACTTTGGCCGAATTTCAGTCTGGATGATCACTACCATACACGATAATCATTATCTCCATATATGTCTGATACTATCTGGATTCCCGGTCAAACCGGTCGCATTTGGGTTTCGCGCCTGCGACCGGGCTTGGACCTCCGCGAGGAAATTCAGCGCTGGGCTTCCAGTCACAGCATCGGTTCGGCAGTCATCCTTTCGGCAGTTGGCAGTCTCAGTACTGTTGCTATCCGGTTGGCGGGGGCACAGGATTCATTCGTCGATACCCGGCCATGGGAACTGCTTTCTCTGCATGGAACAATCAGCTGCGACAGTCTTCACCTCCATATGGCCGTTGCCGACAATACGGGGGCTGCCACCGGTGGACATCTCATGAGCGGATCCATTGTCAGAACAACCATCGAATTGGCAATCCAGGAACTCATTGGCATTCGCTTCAGTCGGGAATTGGATCCTTCAACAGGCTTCCGCGAACTCCATATCACCGGGCTTTAAATTTGTGACACCACTGAACTGGACAACTCATCTGCCTGTTCTTCAGGATAAATTAAAGTGGGACGAGATTATTGATGTCCGGTCTCCTGCTGAATTTGAGGATGATCACATACCTGGTGCCCTCAATCTTCCCGTCCTATATGACGACGAGAGAATTGTCATCGGGACTCAGTATAAACAGATTAGTTCATTTCATGCCCGGAAATCCGGTGCCGCTGTCATATCAAAAAATATAAGTAGACATCTGGCTTCTCATTTCGCATCCAAAGATAAGAATTACCAACCTTATCTGTACTGCTGGAGAGGGGGGCAGAGAAGTCAGTCCATGGCGACTATTCTCGGGGCCATTGGCTGGCGGGTGACGCTCCTGGAAGGCGGGTATCGCAGCTACCGGCGATCGGTTCTCCAGGGAATCGAGAATCTTTCCCGCAATCTGAAAATTGTTCTGATAGGCGGACTGACCGGCTGTGGGAAAACGCGTCTGCTGAATATCCTCGACGGGATGGGGGAGCAGACCGTCGACCTCGAGCAACTCTGTTGCCATCAGGGATCCGCCCTCGGATCCATACCGCACTCACCCCAACCCTCTCAGAAATTCTTTGAATCCCTTCTCTATAATTCCATCGGCCAGCTCGACAGCCAAAGAACAATCTGGGTGGAAGCTGAAAGCCATAGAATTGGTCAGATCCGTCTTCCAGCTCCATTCTGGGATGCCATGAAATCCGGGCGATATATTGAAATTAATGCTCCCCTCGAAGCAAGGGCGGCTTATCTGGTCCAGTCATATCCACAATACGAAGATGGTTCAGCCGCACTTCTGGAGGATCTGAGCTCCGCCCGCAGGTTTGTCCAGTCATCCGCATGGCTCGAGGTCGGTGAATTTGTCCGCCAGAAGAATTGGCACGAGGCCGCAGCCAATATACTCAGGAATCATTATGATCCAGCCTACACTTCCTCCAGTCGGAAGTGGTTCAGCAAACCTGAAAAAGTTGTCAGTCTCGCCAGAATTGATGATGAGACTCTTCAGTCAGCCGCCAAATCTCTTGTGCATTCTGTGGATAAATGAGAATGGGTATGGATGTTATGGGCCGGGATTGACTCATGTATCATGCCACCACCATATCCTCAAGGGCCCTTGTGAGATCTCCCATTATCTGCGACCCGTTTTTCTGTATGTGATACATATCTTCAATTCGTATGCCACCGATCCCCGGAAGGTAGATTCCCGGTTCGATTGTTGTGACCATGCCTGTCTCGAAATGGTCTGTTGAAGTCGCTCTTATCCATGGGGATTCATGAATCTGTAATCCGACTCCGTGACCAACCCCATAATGAAATTCATCATAGCCGGATTCTTTAATGAAATTACGGGCAGCAAGGTCGGCACTTTGTAAAACAGCTCCATCGCACAGGCACTTCACTGATGCCATATGCGCTCCCAGAACCACGGGATAGGCCTCCTCCGCCCAGGAAGGAATGGAACCCGGAAAAACAGTCCGCGTGGAGTCACTGCGATATTCATCAATCTCAGCCCCCCAGTCAATAAGGACAACATCCCCATCGTGAATAATCCGGTCACCGGGCTTCGGGTGGACTCCCGCGCTGTTTGGGCCACTCGCAACAATAAGGCCAGTCCCCGGAAATCCCTGTCTATCGGCACCCGCCTCTTTCATGTAAGCCTCTATGGTCCAGGCAATCTCTCTTTCGGATTTCCCGATCAGGAATCCGGCACCCTGGTCGAGAAGCCGGCGGAAGGCTGATTCCGCCACTCCTATACATCGACGGGTCAACTCAATTTCAAAATCGTCTTTAATAGCCCTGACAGCAGTGGTTAATTCAGGAATGGGATAAATCACTGTATCCGTCTGGCGTGCATGATACTGCAGCTCATCAAACGCCTGGTGTGTGATCCGTGCTGCATCCACAGCTGTTTTTCTGAGTTTTTCATTATTCAGAAAGTTGACTGTGAATTGATATATATTCGGTCGCTCAGTCGGATCTTTGCTTGTCACGATCAGCCTGCAATGTGGACAGGTCTCCTTCGCTTCATCTTCAAACATCCTGTGTGTTATAACAATTATCTCGTCGGCTGTGATGATCAGGCTCTGAATCCCTTCTCTCATTCCTGTCAGATAAAAAATATCCCGGGCATCAGCCAGCACGACGGCTTCAATTCCTGCATCCCGTATCGCTTTGCCTGCGAAAATCTTTGAT
Organism: Smithsoniella earleae; assembly: GCA_032356285.1. Lineage (NCBI taxonomy): Eukaryota > Viridiplantae > Chlorophyta > Ulvophyceae > Smithsoniella > Smithsoniella earleae. The sequence goes on along the minus strand of JAULKQ010070430.1, from coordinate 53,749 downwards.
GCCCTGATTCTATAGTCGGGCAATTTGTTCTCAGAACTCATGTTTCAGTGGCTCCAGTATACATTCAAATTCAGAAAATTCGGAGGCTTTCGCATATCATTTTTCAATTTTGTAAAGTGACTTGAAAATTGTTTCGGGTGGTGATCCATCCGGTATCGATTCCAGGTCCACCCCGGGAAGTGGTACAAATGCCTTGGTCACCGTGTCATTTTCCAACCCGGATTTCCAATGGCCTGTCCCGTAAAAATCACATGAAAAAATAGTGGTCTTATTCCGTCCGAATTCTTCCAGAACACCCTGCGAAGCCGTTTCTGATGGATAGCCGGTCCACAGAATGATGGCAGCGGCGTCCTGATGCCCGGATAGGGTCTTTCTCAATTCTTCTTCTCTGAATGAACCCTCCTTCAGCTCCGTCCTGCTTGTCTTCAATGTGGCTTCGCTGACTTGCAGACTCGGCATCCTCAGCAAGACCCGTGCAAAGGATTCGTAGAATCCGTCCAGACCCGATGCTTCCACCACTCCGTCCTGCGGCATCACAAGCAATACTGCTCCTTCGCGCTTCTGCAGATCGCCGGACAGATGCTGGGCCATCACATATCCAAGTGCCGCCTGGCCCCGGTCTATCACCATGTCGTTCTCAGGCTGCCAGCTGCGCACCGATTGCCATACACCGGCAACGGCCACTAATGCCAGACCGCCGGATTTCAGTATCTGCCCAAGGCGTCCTGTTTTCTGACTCTGACTCATAACAAACCCCGCCAATGCCATCAGTATCCCAATACCTCCAATTATCCAGACTATCATCAGAACCATTCAGTTTAATTTTAACTATATATTTATCTCCAGGTTTCTATCACCACCTGATAATAATTGAATGTGATTTTAGATATGCTCAATTGGAAATCAGTCCTTTTCAAGGGTGAACAACCGGCGGGGTGCTTTCCGGATAAGCTCCACGTGGCCATCAAGAAATCCTGCATTGGCCTTCCCGAATGGAATTTCTGATGGTCTTCTAACTGTCAGTCGTTTGGTTTTTGTGCTCCATTCTGATCCTCCACTATGGCGGTAAAGCACATTGCCGGTTCCATCTGTATCCGAATAAAGACATGAATCCCATCCGTCAGTATCCGCATAAATTATCGTGGCTGCCGGTTGAACCACATTCTGCATGTTCATTCCCGTTTTACCAACATTGATGCGGGCATTCATCGCGTATGATAGAAATCCCCAGAACCCGCCGGGTTCAAGGGCTCCGGAGGGACTGCGTTTCTGCAGGGACGCCGGACATACAAAGACACCCTGACCGGCGCGTGTGGCTTCGCGTCCCAGAAAGGGCTGCAACTGCCTGTACCAGATCCCATTTGGTGGAAACCAGCATATTGGGAAGCTCTTGTGCTCCTCCTCGTAGAGTTGGGTTGCCAGGAGGAGCTGCCTGGCATTGTTGGCACATGAAATTGATTTGGCTTTGTCCTGAGCGGATTTCAAGGCCGGAGCGATCATACTGGACAGGATAGCGATCAGGGCTATGACCACAAGCAGCTCAATCAGGGTAAAGCCATGCCTTCTTTTCCAATTCTCACATTCCAATCTCATGAAGTCCACTATATCTTCTTTCGCGATCGGGTGCATCAAGTTTATTTTGCGGATTCATGAACTCGGTCATCGCCTTTCCTGCATTATTGAGTTGGCATTTCCTCCATTTCTGTTTGGAATGAATTCAATCTATGAAGCAGATAAATCGATGTCGAATCCGGCCCATTTCGAGGGGCCTCGCTCTCGTTCTCGTGATGTGGGCAATTTGCTTTCCTTCCGGAATGGCTCAGCCTTCTCAGCCTCCTGATATTGTCGTGATCATGGCTGATGATCTCGGGTGGGCAGATGTCGGATACCACAGTGGGAATATTCCAACTCCTTCCATCGACCGCATGGCTCAAGGCGGTGTGGAAATGAATCGGTTTTATGTTGCCGCCATGTGCACTCCAACCCGCGCTGCCTTGATGACGGGGAGATATTGGAGCCGGTTTGGCAACACAAACCCATCCAATACCCGTGTACTGCCAGTGGATACAACAACTCTCGCTTCCGTCCTCGCCAAGGCTGGATACTCAACCGCCATAACAGGCAAGTGGCATCTGGGCTCCTCCCCGGATGCAGGCCCCAACCATTATGGCTTTCAATACTCCTACGGATCTCTTGCCGGAGGGGTCGCACCTTGGCTTCATACATATAAAAAGGGCGAATTCCAGCAGACATGGCATCGCAATGGCCAGTTCATTCAGGAAAGTGGCCACGTATCCGACCTCATCGCCAATGAGGCACTCGCATTCATTAAAAAGGCTCAGCATCAGGATAAACCATACTTTCTCTATGTTCCTTTCACAGCCGTACATAACCCGGTCCAGGAACCTGATAAATGGCTCCACCAGGCATCCAGTTTAAAAAATGAACGTCCCCATTACTCTGCTTGTGTTATGCATATGGATTATATAATTGGTCAGATCCTTGACCAGATCCAGTCTGCTCAAAGGGAAACTCTCGTTGTTTTCTTCAGCGATAATGGAGGAACCATCCACCCCACTGACCGCGATAATAATAACTATCCCGGTGCCTATGCGGAAAATATTCCTCTGGGCCGCAACACCCCTCTCAGAGGAAGAAAGACCGAGCCTTTTGAGGGCGGGGTCCGGGTTCCAGCTGTTATATATGCGCCTGCCTTGCTCGAACCTGTAAAAATTGAAACGCCTTTCCATGTGGTGGATCTGATGCCGACTATTCTTTCTCTGGCTGGTGTCTCACACAACCTGGAAAATTTGAATTGGGACGGCTCGAACAGGCACAATCTGATTATTGGACTGATACCAGATTCGCCTCAATCTCATGCTCCATATTATTGGCTCGGCATCTCCAGAAAATCAGAAACTATCCTCACTTTTCCATGGAAGTGGATAAAATTTCATAATGATCCTCATTCCACCGAAATGTTATTTAATATTGAGTCCGATCCGTATGAATCGAATGATCTCTCTGGCCTCAATAATAATATCCTTATTCGTATGCGTGAACTAAATATGTCTCTGAGTTATCTTAATGACACCAGTCTTCCATGAAAAACTTTTTCAAATATGCTATGTTCCGGATTTTTCTTAGTATAAATGCCTTTCTGGCCGGAACCTTGGTATGCACAGAAATCCCTGCTCAGGAATCTGCCTATAACCTCAGGCCGAATATTATCTGGATAATGGCTGATGACATGGGGTATGGCGATGTTGGATGTTATGGCCAGAAGTATATAAAAACTCCAGCAATAGACGCCCTGGCATCATCGGGTATCCGGTTTACTCAAGCGTATGCAGGGGCTCCCGTTTGCGCCCCGTCAAGAAGCGTTCTCATGACAGGTCAGCACACAGGTCATACCTCTGTCAGGGGAAACTTCGGTAAACTTGGAGGTGTCACAGGCCTTGGGGGCGGGGAGGGCAGGGTGCCACTCCGTGAGTCAGATGTCACTGTCGCCCATATCCTCAAAAATGCAGGATACGCTACCGCTCATGTCGGAAAATGGGGGCTCGGTGAGCCCAATACTTCCGGCGAACCCCTTAAGATGGGTTTCGATCAGTTCTTTGGTTTCCTGAATCAGAGACGTGCCCACAATCACTTTCCAAACTTCCTCTGGTTGAACAATGAAAAATTCGATCTCCCCGCAAACATAGACGAAATCGATCAAAGCCAGTATGCTCATGATCTCTTTTCCTCTTTTGCCATGAATTTCGTCCGCAAAAACCACGATCATCCATTTTTCCTCTATTTAAGCTACACAGTTCCCCATGCCGCTTTTCAGGTGCCCGATATGTCGTTATATGATTCAACAAACTGGAATTCCCGGGAAAAAGCCTATGCTTCCATGATTACAAGAATGGATAGTCATATTGGCATACTGATGTCTCTTCTAGAACAACTTGGAATCCGGGACAACTCTCTTGTTTTCTTTTGTTCAGACAATGGGGCCGCTGACAGATATGACGGATTGTTTGACAGCTCCGGTATTTTCCGGGGCCGCAAGAGGGATTTGTATGAAGGGGGAATCCGAACTCCAATGATTGTCTCCTGGCCTGCGGTCATCAGAAACCCCCGGGCCGACCACACACCCTGGTATTTTGCAGATTTCCTGCCTACTGCCGCATCCCTTGCAGGCGCCAGTATTCCCGGACCCGTTGATGGCATCGATGTTTCCCCGATTTTCTTTGGCAATACTATTCCTTCTGCTCAGAATAGAACACTTTACTGGGAATTCCATGAGCGGGGTTTCCAGCAGGCTGCCAGACGCGGACCATGGAAATTTATTAAATCCGCCAATGATTTTTTACCTGAACTTTATAATCTTGTCACAGATCCGTCTGAATCCAGGAATGTTGCGGAAAATCACCCTTTGATTGTTGATTCTTTTATAAAATTTCTTAATTCATCCCATACGCCCTCTATCGAATTTCCAGCGCCAGTGGATTAATCATGACCATTATGGAAAGTATTTCTCATGCTTTAATCCTATGAAGCAACATTTATCGACCCTTGACTTTCAGATTTTGTTGATATTCATATGTGCATCTGATATAAATTGACGACATAACGAGAAAATTATGATCTGTCCCACTTGCTCAGCCGTCACAAAATATAGAGAAGGTATGACATGCCGGAACTGCGGGTATACCTTTGCTCTCAACCCCAAATCTATGGCCGTTGGCGATAGGAGAGTCTTAAACGCAGCAAATAAACTATCCAAAGGTCATAAATATTTCACTAGAAAACAACTCCTGTGCAATTGTCTCGTTAAAAGTGAGCGGGCTGTTGGCCTACGTTGGAAATCTTTTGTCATCTTTCTAATCATAGGCATTATCCTTCTCTTCACACCCGTCATGCCTCTGGGAGTCATACTCTGTGTCATAAGTCTGATTACCCTCTCTCAAACCCGTAAGGGTCGAAAAAGTTATCTGGTGAAGGCAGTCAACAAATATTGTGAGATTGTGGGACATCCCTATCTGCTGACTCCATCCGTCACATCTGATCTTCTGAGGAAAATGGAGGATGTGTCATTTGACGATTTCTATCCAGAGAAGGCTCTGATCGTCGAAGATCCCGATTACGCAGTTCTGTTGCTTCTCAATAATTTCCATTTGGAGAATAATTGCCTGATTCTAACAGGGGACAAGAAACCGCATGGCTCATTTCAATATCTGAAGGACCGGCTCCAGGCCGATGAACCCATGCCGGTCTTCCTTCTTCACGATGTCAGTAAGTCCTCAATCCATTATCTCAATTCCATAACAGAAGATCCCTCCTGGAGTCTTTCCGAAAATCAAATCACTGATCTTGGACTCAATCCTGCGGAACTGGCAAACTCACGTATTGGAACCTGGTACCATACCTCCTCCCACCATGTCCAGACCCACAGAAATAAACCGGAATTTATAAACTCCATGCTCAATGAAGGTTGGAAATTTCCTGTCGATGCCCTGCCATTCCAGAAGTTCAAACCGGCTCTGGCATACTGTATGAATAATCATTGTATTCTTTTGAGTGCAGCAATGCTCGCTGCAATGCCAATGATTTACGGCCGCCAGCCTAATAACTCCGATAGTGGATCATCATTCGATGCATCATCCGCAAATGATTTTGATGACTTTGGCTGATTATATGTTTAACTTTCCCGTCATTCCATATGTTCGGTTGTTTCGGATTTATAAATTTTAGAAAAAACCTGACTCCCCAGGATACGCAATGGATTCGAAATACTGAAGACAGTTTCGAAGATTGTCCCGTCTTACATCCTAACCCGTATCTTTATTTTGCACTGCGCAGACATCTCAATAGCCTGGGGAAAAAGCTTATTCAGAGTTGCCAGCTTTCTGACGGAAGCACATTGATTGTCCTGGGACTTTTATATATTGACCTTGACAATGTGACGCGGATTGCTGACTTTGAGTCTTGCTGTGATGGTGCCTTCACTGCATTTCATATCCAGAAAAACTCTGTCACTATTTTCCGTGATCCCGCAGGTTATAGATGTGTCTACTTCTATCCCTCGCATGATAAATTATATTTTTCTTCAAATATAAGGTGGTTCAAGTCCGCGCTGGGCGTGGATCTTAGACCAGACTCAAAAAGGCTTATTGACTTTCTTTGCACAAGTTTCATTCCTGGAAAAAATTGTTTTGCCTCAATGGTGCAGGAAATTCCCATGGGGCATAAGCTCTCCTGTTATAAGAATGCTCATTCTGAGTTAAGCTTTGAAATTCGTGATTATTGCAAATTCGGTGCGACGGGTAAAAATAATGATATAAACGAAGAGGAGGCCTCTCGGGCACTCTGGGATTCTTCACTCCAGAATATGAGCCATATTCAAAAGGCCACTGATGAAAAAAACCCAGTCCTTTTTCTCAGTGGTGGACTCGACAGCACCGCGGCACTCTGTCTTGCCAATGAGTGCTATCCAACCAGTAAAATTAAAACCCTCTCCGTGAATTTTGGTGGAAATCTTCCAAATGAAAACGAATTCATAGATCAGGTCACTGCATACTTCAGAAATCCACATCAATATCTGGAAATCTTTCCAGATGTCTTTATCCCGGATATGGAAACGATTTATACTTGGATTGATGAACCAATTGGAGACCCTGTAGTCATGCCAAATTACTTTATGAATAAATCTGTGGGTGATACTTCATCTGTTATCTTAACTGGTGAGGGGGGAGATCCATGCTTCGGGGGGCCAAAAAATATCTTCATGCTTGCTACTGAAGCCTACTCGCCAATGTTCGCGGATGCCAACGATCCGGATTTCCTCGCAATGGCATACCTTGACAGTTTTAAAAGGGCCTTCGACGAACTATTTTCTCTTATTCGTATACCTGAGACACAAGTATCTGAAGCTCTGCATGATCTGGCTCAGTTGATTGGCTCTTACATTTCACATCCCAATTTTCATGACCGGCTCGATCAGCTGCTCTTTACGAATAAATTTCTAAAGTGCTCATCTCTCATTTTGCCTAAAGTCCAGAAAACCACTCAGCCTTTCGGGCATCTTTCTCTATCGCCAATATATTCCAGAAAGATTATCGAACTCTGTGCCGCCATGCCGGCCAATATCAAATACAAATATCTTCAGGAAAAATACATTTTGAAAAAAACTTTTTGCGGAAGAATTCCAGATCCTGTTATCCAGCGTCGAAAAAGTGGAATGCGGGTTCCATTAAGATTCTGGAATGACAGGAAAGTACGCAAATTCCATTCACGAATTCTCACTGGAAAATACCGGCACATCACCTCCTCATTCTTCCATATGGATGAGGTGAAATTTTTACTTGATAACCCTGTCCCAAGGCAGGGGCTGAAAATATGGATGCTTTCATCCATTGTCCTGACTACGGCTATGCTTTATGAATCCTGATCGTTTTTTTATTTCTCAAAATCCATTTTCAGACAACTTTGTGGATCCTGATGGATCTTCAGGCTTCTATGGAAGCTTTACGGCTGATCGGCCTTTGATTATTCCACCAGACTTTGATGGGACTCTCTTCGGTTACAATCAGGGAAAATCTGAAATATCTGTAGTAACCAATTATTTTAAATATTTAATCTCTCCCGGATTATACTTTGCCATAAGTTGTCCTCTTGAGATTTCAGATAATCACCACTTATGGGCCGTTGGTATCAATAGGTATATGGCACTCAACTCAATTGGTGGTCCAATTGAGAAATTCGGTCGCCTCCGCTATATTGACGGCTGTACCGATTCTTTACTCATTCCTCCTGTCATTAAAGGAAATCCATGCCTGAATGTCCTCTTTTTCCCCCCAGGTATTAAACAAACATTTCACACCCATCCTTCCTGCCGGATCGGTATGGTCATTTCCGGAGAGGGGTTATGTGATGATTCTGATTCGCAATTTATTCTTAAGCCAGGATCCACCTTTTTTATTCCCCCAAACGGCATCCATCGATTTCGGACACAGAAATCACCCATGCATGTTCTCGCTTTCCACCCGGATTCTGACTTCGGGCCAGAACACCAATGCCACCCCATGATTAATCGTACCATTGTCAAAGGGATCCCTGCCAATCTCATTTCTGATATCCAAACCAGAAATCACACGAATTAATTTACAAATTTACTCAGGTTTATACCAAGAATGTGGCTGCACCAATGTCCAAGTCACATTTTAATTCACAGTGACACAAGAATTTCTTTAAAAATGAAATCTAAAATTAAATTTTTCACACCAGCGTAACCATTGTGCCTGTGGATATCGTCTTCTGATGCATAACCGTACGATATACTGATAATGGTAGTCCTAAATTCGATGGCTTTGCCGGAGTTAAGTGATCCAACGGTAATTCATTTGAATGCAAATGAAATCAGAAAAAAGACACTGTCGACTTCCCACTGGGCCTGGTTTTTCGGAGTTCCAGATTCCATCCCATGTACATGGCCTGTCATTGCATCGGTCTATCCCATTTTTTGCAACTGATCATGATTAACGGAAATGTGATGCTTTACGAATCCAGATCAGGTAAATCCAGAAGATTTTGTGATAATCCGACCCACGAATCTTCAGGCCATTACGGCTGGTCAGGGATTATTTGCGAAATTTATTGCAATGTAATGAAGTCCTGGGCGAACGTTTCTTTTGGTCTGGACACATTAATAATGCCTATCGACAACGAATTGGACCTCGTTGTCAAAATATCCGGTGAAGATAACCCGTCTAGCCTGAAAATTGGGCTGAATCAGTTTGTGTTGGTTCCATCTAACCTGCAGCTTGATTATTTCCAAATTTCAGGGTCCGGTCAAATTATGGTATTGGCTTTTGAAAAATACCTGATGGCCTGCACTGCAGTTGAATTTGGCAACACTTCCGACCCTGTTCTCTGCACCAGCATTCCGGGTTCTGACCCTATAATTGTCAATTGTTGCATGCAGCTTTTTGATCAAATATCCAAAAAGAGCGCAGCATATACAAAATCCTTAGTCTCAACTCTTACATTTCATCTGGTATACCATTATTCCAAAACAGACAGCACTGAAATACTCCCAGATTCCGGGCTTGCTGGTGATTCCCTGAAAAAAGCTATTCGATTCATACACGATAACTACTCATCTGATATCACAACTGAGTCGGTCGCCAATCAGGTGAACCTCAATCCTGCATATTTTGCCAGAATGTTTAAGAAGTCAGCGGGTGTATCGCCCAGGCAATATATCATTAGTTGTCGAATCAATAACGCCAGGTCACTGCTGTCCAATAAGTCTCTTAACATATCACAGGTCGCCCATTCCACTGGATTTTATGACCAGAGTCATTTCACGAACTGCTTTAAAAAGATTATTGGAATTACTCCCAGCCAATATGTCAAAAGCATTTCAAACCAGGTGGAGAGTTCCCCCAGGTCACCTCAGCAGGTTGAGAGTAATGACTGAATACTTAATGCCTTAATAATCAGTAATCTGAATAAACTGAATTTACTCAAATTACATAGTTAAATTTCCCTTCTGGCGACTCCGGATTTCCCGCACAATGAGGAATATTATTCCTTTAAAAATTGATCAAGGAATTCAAAGGTTCCTTTGCCATTTATTGTATGAGGGCCGGGAAACCATTCAATTCTGCAGCGTTCTCCAATATTAAGTCGTGCCTGATAAAGATAACGAACCTTCGCAAATTCTGATGCCACCATATGGTCTGGTGCAACTCCATCATAATGACCTCTTTCAACCATAAACGGTCTCGGAGCAATCAAGGCTGCCATATCTGAATAGTTAAATGTGTGCCCAAGGTTGAATTCGAAGATTTCATATTCCCCTGTCCATACATAGCTGTAGGGACTTTTTGTTGAGGCGTTTTTCCATACCCAATCATTAAAGTCGGCTGAACATATGGACAAGCAATAATCTTCAATTATTGCGGGAACTCTCATTGCCGTCTTGCCTCCGTAGGACAGACCATAAAATGCTATTCTCTCAGCGTCCACATATGGTAATGTTTTCAACCAATTTAATATCTGGCGGTGCTGCGGGGTTATAATAGAGAAAAGACTCTTTCCTATTAGGTTGGCTTTTCGTTGAAGTGTACGGAAATCATCTTTGAATATATAGGGGTTCTGTGGTGAAAATGTAATGTATCCACGTTCTGTCAACCGTGCAGCAAAATCATGGTAGGCATCGTGATCCCCCTCGATTATGTCCTGTGGTCTTCCTTCCAGTCCATGCTGGCATACCACTACTGGCCTTTTGCCTCCTGTATCAATATCGTCTGGTATACACAAGATTCCGTAGGCAATGACTTCAGGATATACATCAAGTACAACTTCCCATCCTTTCCATCCCGGTTTCTCGTATTTAAGACGGGTGCGTACGTTCATGGGCAGAAGCATGTCCTCAAAACTCCCAATGATTTTATTTTTAAAAATTTCCCTGTAAGTAGATGCTGACTCCACAAAATTTTCCATTGAAGTGGAATCGAGATCACTCATGAATTCAGACCTGACCCATGGGCTGTCCGCAAGTAGTTTCTGAGTATAATTATCCCACCTTTTAATCATCGTTTCATTTCTCGCCAAATAAGTGTCTCCGGAATCTTGGATAGTAGATAATTTCTCAGACTCAGAATTCCATGAAATTCCAAATTCTTCCTCCAATAGATGAAAAATTTTTTCAAAAGGCAATTCAGAATCTGACAATTGATGAAATGAAGCATGGGATTTTCCCAGTTTTGAAGTATATGAACTCAGTCTCTTCCACTCATCCCTGGAATCCAGAGCTGCAGGCATGACTATTTCGGAAGGAGCCCCACCATCACCTGGTATTCTGAGGATTTTCCCAGGTTGACTCTCGCATTCTATTATCAGACGACGTGGCCATAACAATACTCCAGTCTCCGCATCCCCAAATTCTTCAAAAATCCCAAATATATTTCTATCAAGTGGAGACTTCCATCTGTCTGCTCCGGTAGAATAGTATCCGCTGACTCCTGCCATGTTGATACGTTCATCCAAGGCCCCCGCGTACATCGAAATCATACCACCTTCACCATAACCAATTACCCCTATCCAGGTGGGATTCATTTCAGACCCAAGGAATTCTAGCCAGTCCACAATTGCCAATACGGATTGTATTTCGTAACCAGCAAGTGTTCTGCCCATTGAAAACGCCGCTCTGTGGAGGTATTCACGATGAGTTAACTGAGATGAGGGGCCACCATATTCTGACTGCCTGTGTTCCTTATCCCGGCTGATAGTATGGGGCACAAAAATCCATACTCCTGCACGACATAAGGCAAGGATATCTGAAGTATTATCCTTACCTCCATCAAGTCCAAGAATCGACTCACCTGATTGGCCCGCATCAGGAATAATTATCAGGGCTTTTCTATTGTCTGAAGCGGCAGTGAATATTGATTTACCGCCTTTCCATGCAAGAAAATCATTCTCAGGAATGACCATGTATCCTATTGAGAAAACTTCTCCTACCACCGGCCACTCGATTGTAATTATACGACAGCCATCCATATCAATGGCTGGGTTAAATTTCCCTTCAGGTGTTCTAACTAATGGGGCTTTATAACTTCTTCTCTCATCAACAACACCTAGACGTAGAGATAGATTCTGTCGCTGCTCCTCCAATACATTATCCAGGTCTTTTAAATTGTCATGATCATGGTCATCAAGCCGGCGATGCCATTTTTCAAATCTAGTGTCACCGGCCTCCTTGAGTTTGTTCAGTAGAAAAGCATCAATACCACGAACCATCTCCGCAGCAATATCTCCCTCCATCTCTAGTATGGCACTGCCGGAAATTATGTTTTCCCCATTGATATCATTTGGCTTCCCTGACAAAAAAATAAAACTCAGAGCTATCAGGAGTCTACTTATTGGGATATTTAAGTGGTGCATGCTTCGGTCTTTTCAGGTCTATTCTGGTTCTATCAAAATCAATATCTGACTCGGCCCATTCAGTTCTTTTTTTATGTGAGTATAGGCTTGATGACGTTTCCGTGGACATCGGTTAAACGTCTGTCAATGCCATTGTTTTTTACCGTCAATCTCCTGTGGTTAATTCCAAGCAGATGCAGGATGGTCGCATGTACGTCGTATACTTTGGTGGGGTTGTTCCGGTCCTCTGGTTTGTAACCCCAATTATCACTGGCACCATAGCTTGTTCCTCCTGCAATTCCTCCTCCACATAACCAGTTTGTGAAAACATATGGGTTATGGTCTCTCCCTTCACTGCCTTGTGTGCTGGGCATTCGGCCAAACTCAGTAGTCCAATGGATAATGGTATCCTCCAGCAATCCCCGCTGTTTGAGGTCTTCAATCAGCGCTGCCGTACCATGCGCCATCCCCATGGACAGAGGCCCATGGTCTCTTTCTATATTCTCGTGGCTGTCCCAGTTTCTTCGTGGAAAGCTATTGTCATTGCCTGACCATATCTGCACAAATCTGACTCCTCTCTCAATAAGCCTTCTCGCAACAAGACATTTACGGCCAAAGTATTCAATTTCTTCAGGAATGTTTATCTTTTCAGGGTAATTTCTGACTGTTTTGTCTGTTCCATATAATTTGTGTATATATTCGGGTTCCTGACTGAGATCCAGTGCGTCAGTGGCTGACATTTGTAATCTAGCTGCCAATTCGTAAGAACGTATTCGTGCCTCAAGTCTGGGATCACCAGGGCGATCTGTTGAATAGTAGCCGTTAATCTTATTTATCAGGTTTATGCCATCCCGTTGACTTTCTTCTGTGATATATCCGGCTTCCGGATATAGGTCCGGTATGGGGTTTTTTCTTTGAGGAAATATTGTTGTCCCCTGAGTATGCGTTGGGAGAAATGCGCTGCTCCAGTTTTTTGCTCCATTCGAAGCATATCCTCTATGATCCGGAAGGACAACGAATGCTGGTAAATTCTCATTTTCACTGCCGAGGGCATAGCTGACCCAGGCTCCTGCACCGGGAAAACCCGGATCCTGGAATCCTGTGGCTTGCAGAAAAGTTGCCTGACTATGCACTCCAGTCTTTCCCACCATATTATGTATAAAAGCAATATCATCAACAACCCTGCCAAGTGGCTTGACGGCTTCACTGAGATGCTTCCCACTCCGGCCGTATCGATGAAAAGTAAAAGGGGATCGCATCCAGGGACCAAGTCCATTCTGAAATGCTTCAACATATTCTCCAAAATCACTATCCTTACCGTGATATTTAATAAGATCGGGCTTGTAATCAAATGTGTCCAGATGGCTTGCCGCTCCGGCCATGAATAGCTGGATAACCCTTTTGGCTTTTGCCGGATAGTGAATTATCCCGCCTGTTTCACGGGTGGATTGGCCTGCGTGACCACGGTCTCCACCGAGCATTGATAGAAGTGCAATTCCCCCAAGACCACCACCTGATTTCCATAAGAAATCCCGCCTGCAAATGCTTCTGGCTTTTTCTGTTTCTCTCATTTCAATATTTCAAAGATTAACCGGTTGTCAATCAACATATGTGAACTCCGACAGGCTGAATAAAAGTCGGCATGTGTTTTCAATGCCATGTATATCCAAATATTCTTTGAGACCTGCAAATTCCTTTTCCTGAGGATAACGACCTGTGACTCTGAGAAAAGCTTCCTGAATAATATCTTTATCGTAACTGTCTCTCTCCTTCAGGCTTGAGGCAAAATATTCAGCCATATAGGTATTGAATCTGTTGTTTAATAGACTTAGTGCCTGAAGTGCTGTCTGTGTCTCATTTCTCTTAGGCGTGCTGAAATTCGAGTCAGCACAATCCAAAGTGGTCATAAATGGGTCGGGTTGTGATCTGACTATAAATCTGTAAACCGATCTTCTATGAGTGCTTTTATCCGATGGGTCGTACTTATGATATTCATAATGAGGTGAATGGTCTGTTTTCTCCAATTGAAAAAGAAAATATCCCGGTCCTCCCATTTTGGAGTTCAATGCCCCTGATATTTTGAGGATGGAGTCCCGTATTTCTTCAGCCTGTAATCTTCTTCTATTCATTCTCCACAGGTATTTGTTAGAAAAATCCAAATCTGCATTTTTCTCATCCCATTGCGAACTTTGCCTGTATGTTGCGCTTTTCAGAATCAATTTGTGTAATGCCTTGACATCACCTCCCGAATCCCTGAATTCTGCAGCCAGCCAATCAAGTAATTCCGGATGGCTGGGAGGTTGGCCCATTTTACCGAAATCGTTGAGGGTTGATACCAACCCTTCACCAAAATGCCACAGCCATATCCTGTTCACAATTGACCGCCATGTTAACGGATTATCGTCTCTGACTATCCATTCTGCTAAATACTTTCTGTTTTCAGCCTCATTCGTATATTCAGATAAAGGTATTTCAGTGGGAATACCTTCAATGAAAGGAAGGACCATTGGTTTGGCTACATCTCCTGGTCTGTTTATGTCTCCTCTGTCCAGTATCCTGATTTCCCGGGGATTTCCACCTGTTGGTTTAAATCCTCCCTGGGGGCTGAACTCTGTAGCAGCTGCGTAAACCATGTCTCCCTCAGGTAAATTCCTGATCTTTTCTCTGGTCTCAGATATTTTTTGTTTGAGTGATTCTATTTTTTCAAGTGATTCCTGAATCTCCGGGCGGGAGTGCAGCGATGATATTCTCTTCTTTATAGCCGCCAGTTTCCCGAATGCATTTTCGGTAAGTGATTTTGGATATTTGCCATCTATAATGTTTCTCTGACTCCATCTTGGCAGTGCTTCTATGGAATCCAATGAATTCACTGAGCCCTTGAGTGCAACATTCTCTCCATTCAAGTCAATGGCTTCGATCTCTGCCAAAGCAAGAATATAGTCATTCTTTCTTTCCGCCAGTTGAGTGGCTGTAAGTCGTATGCTTTGTATTCTTCTGTTGCATTCGATCTTTACCACGTCCAGTCCAGGATTGGAAAAACCATCCCCAGTGCTGGTGTAAATCCTCACATCCGACAATTCCGGCCCTTCATCAACAGCTTCTTTGACTACAATATTAAATTGACGGGGAAAACCAAAACCTGCACCTATTCCGGCAAATTCGTCATGGCTGGGACGTAAATTTATAACCGTAACATATACTGGTTCTGGAAATGACAATTCAATCCATTTCTGAACATCAGGTGATGGCGAAATGGAACTATGATAGCCATACTCCGCCGGATTTTCTTTCAGGGCAGTCTCTTTAGTTGCAATATTAAGCTCGCTATGCGCTTCCGTCAGTTCGTCGCCCCCAATTGCAAGGATGCTCGCCTTGGAGGATGAAACCTCATGTTCAAGGCTTTTGATGATCCGCTCTAAAGACTGTCGTTTGGACGTAACTTCAGCAGGTATTTGATAAACACGATCAGCGCGATCCACGGCTGCAAACACCGCTTGAAGACCGTAATATTGTCTTTGATTAAGCGGGTCAAATTTGTGATCGTGGCACCGTGCGCATTGAACAGTGGTGCTGGTGAATACATTCATGACGGCTGACACCATTTCATCGCGGTCAATATGTCGGGCAATCTGACCGTCTATCTTTGTTTCGGGAACCTCAACATGCCCGATGAAATCCCACGGCCCAGCAGCTAGAAATCCCAGGCCCAGTATTCCATCCGCTGTTCCCGGGTAAAGAACATCTCCAGCAATCTGTTCCTTTACAAACCGTTTATATGACTTGTTTTCATTGAATGAACGGATCACATAATCACGGTAAGGCCACGCATTCGGACGTAGTTTGTCTTTGTCGTATCCACATGTGTCCGCATACCTGGCCACATCCAGCCAATGCCTGCCCCATCGCTCCCCATACTCAACGGATCCAAGTAATTTATCCGCAAGTTCACTAATTGCCTTATCCGCATCGCTCTCCCAGGCCTCTTTGAATTCATCATATGCTTGTGGACCCGGGGGAAGCCCGGTGAGGTCATAGGTCATTCTTCGGATCAAAACATGTGGATCCGCTTCTGGATTCTGTCTCAAACCAAGGAATAAATTTTTCCTGAGAATAAATTTATCGATTGGTGTCCGGCTCCAATTATCCGTCGGGATTTGAGGAATATCGGGGCGTTCAAGGGGCTGATAGGCCCAGTGCTCCTGCCAGGGGGCTCCGACATCCAGCCATTTCAAAAGGTTTTCCCGCTCCTTTTCGTTCAATGTCTTACCACTGTCGGGGGGCGGCATCTGAAGAGCCTCATCATTACTTGATATACGTCTCTTTATTTCGGAGACCATTTCCACCACGTCATCCCGGATATCCAGCCGTAAATCAGCCTCGCGCGATTGCTCATCGGGTCCGTGGCACTGCAGACATTTCGAACTTAAGACGGCTTGCACCTCTGCCATATCCGTCGAATTGGCGACATTTGGCCCTATGACAAGGCAAAAGCAAATCGCCATTGTCAATTCATTCCAACAGGCACTCATACCCATTCCTGGCCATTTGCATCGAATCATCCCTTTTACTAGCCTAATCAAGGCAATATGTCATGTAACAAAATAATATGACAGGCAGTTAAATAATTAAAATTAGCCAGGCAAATTAATTCTTGATCCTCGACTGAGTGAATATATGCTGGATTATATGAGACTGGCTCGAAGAACTCTAATATGGAAGGACCGCCCTCAGTTTTTTCATGTGATAAGCCGCGTTGTTGACCGCCGTCGGATTTTTGGTGATGAGGAGAAGGTTGTTTTTTTCAGGACGATGAGGAAAATGGAAGCATTTTCAGGGGTCCGAGTATTGTCATATTCTTTGATGGGGAATCACTTTCATATACTGTTGGAGGTTCCACGATGTCCGTCGGAGATATCAGAGGAGGAAATTTGGAAGCGAATGGGGTATTTGTATTCCGAGGAGCACCTGGACCAGTACAGGAGTGATCTGGATGAGTGGAAGGAGAAGGGAATGACCAGACAGATCGAAGAGTTCTATGAAGGAATGAGAAAAAGGATGTATGATCTTTCAGAGTTTGTTAAAGGGTTGAAACAGCGATTCAGTATCTGGTATAATGGAGTTAATGAGCGCAAGGGGACGTTATGGGAGGAAAGATTTAAAAGTGTGCTTGTGGAGGGATCCAATCATTCTTTGATGGCCGTTGCGGCCTATATTGAACTGAATGCGGTTCGTGCGGGATTGGCGTCTGAAGCCTTGCGCTACAAGTGGTGTTCGTTGTATGAAGCGGCCCAAGGAAGTTCACTTGCGCGCAGTGGGATTTTGCGATTGGTATCCGGAGTCAATGGCACACCAGCCTGGGAGGAGGCACTCGAGCGATTCAGTGCCTATATTGAGCGGAGGTATAAAGGGGGAGCTTCCCGTACTATAAGCCTGTCCTCACCGGCAAAAAGGAATGCTTGGGAAAATTGCGGAGAGGGAGACAAAATAGAAAGTGATCCGCAGTATCTGTCATCAGGCGGGGCGGCCATGATTCAGGATTTCGAAAACCGGCTGACACCATCCCAATCCTCGAGGCTCCGGTATTATACTGAGGGACTGGTCATTGGAGGTCGGGAATTTGTTGAACGTTTTTATAAAAGCCGCCGGGGAAGTCTGTGTTTCATCCGCAAAAAAATCTCGTATTCCGTTGAAGGCAGTGATCCCGATGGGCTTCATTCGTATCGGAATACAAAATAGCAGAATTTTATGGAGGGGAGGGGGGGCAGAGAAATTCTGACAGGCATAAAAAGGGTGGGGGGATTTCTGGTAACCATTCCCGCATGAACACCGACTGATCCAGTCCAGTCCAGTCCTGACGTCCGGTGTGTGGTCCTGTGCGGGGACGTCGTGAAGAGTCGGAAGCAACCTTGCAAGGGCGAAATCAACTGAATTCGTGATGCTGATATTTGATTCCGGCTATGGTGATGAAGTCGTCAGTGAGGAGATTGAAAATATATTGGGCTTGCTGACAGATGGCGGCGATTTTACTTTCTGAAACCATATGGAAATGAGTTACGTACTCGCACCCATCATTGGATATTTTTTCGGATCGATACCATTTGGATATATGGTGTCCCGTCATCATGGGGTGAATATCCTTGAGAAGGGGAGTGGCAATATAGGAGCGACCAATGTTTCCAGGGTTTTGGGTAAGAAACCGGGACTGCTGGTATTTTTTCTCGATCTGGCCAAAGGGACACTTGGAGTAATTGCCAGTGCCTCTGTGACGACGCTGTTTTTTGATAAGACGCCGGAAAGTGGTGAGGTCAAGGCTATATGCGGATTACTGGGAGGTGTGGGTGCGATACTGGGACACAACTTCACTTTCTGGTTGAAATTCCGCGGCGGCAAGGGGATAGCGACAACTGCCGGAGTTCTTCTGGGACTGACTCCATGGACCTTTCTCATTCTCATATCAACCTGGGGGGTTTTATTCAGGCTGACGCGGTATGTTTCGCTGGCGTCGATAGTGGCGGCGGCGATCATGCCTTTTGTGACATGGTTCATCGAGTCTGGCAATATTACCCTGACAATTGCGACTGGAATACTTGGACTGCTTGCCATACTGCGTCACAGAAGCAATATTCAGAGACTTCTGAATGGGACCGAGAATCGTTTTGAAAAGCGTAAAAGGTCCGAAGAAATGAAGGATACGGGAGAGATTCGGGGACATAATGACAAAAAAAACTGAGATGTCGGAAGTTTCAAATTCCAGAATATCAATATTGGGAGCCGGATCCTTCGGGTCAGCGATGGCCATTGTCCTTGGGGCAAACAACCGTCCAGCCATATTATGGGATTACAAGTCGCAGAAGTTGGATGAAATTCTGAAAACCCGACAGAATGCGAAGTATTTGCCTGGAAAGACTATTCCTGAAAATGTGGGTGTTCAGCCGGACCTCCGGCTGGCGGTTTCTGGAGCGGATGTTATTGTGCTTGCGATACCATCCCGATCGATATCGGCGATACTGCCGAAGATTGCGGATTTTGATGGATTGGTGGTCAGTCTGGTCAAGGGGTTGGATACGACGACTGGAGAGACCATTTCGATGCAGGTCCACCGGCATTGTCCCTTGGCACAGGTTGTGGCTCTTGGTGGACCGACCTTTGCTGACGAGATTGTGAATTTTGTTCCGAGTGCGATGGTGGCAGCGGGGGATAATGAAGTGGCAGCCGGCCGTGTTCAGGAGATATTCAATACACCGACTCTGAGGGTATACACATCGGATGACATCAAAGGAGTTGAGATCGGGGGAGCGCTTAAAAATGTGATAGCCATCGCTGCCGGGGTATCGGATGGTCTTGGATTCGGTGATAACAGCAAAGCAGCTCTCGCTACCAGGGCACTCGTTGAGATTCAGCGACTGGGCGTTGCCATGGGGGGGCAGCCACAAACTTTTCTCGGGCTCAGTGGGCTTGGCGATCTCATGGCGACCTGTTTTTCCCGGCACAGCCGCAATCGGCGGTTCGGTCATTTTCTGGGAGAAGGTGCGTCTGTCGATCAGGTCACGGAACAGATGGGCGAGTTGGTTGAAGGTGTCCCGACCAGTGAGGCGGCCTGGCGATTCGCCCGCGAAAATTCCATAGATACTCCCATCATAGACGAAGTCCATGCCGTTCTCTATCAGAACAAATCACCGAGACAGGCGATTGCCGACCTGATTGGCAGAAGACTCAAGGCAGAGGCCGTCAACTGAAAATCTGATCACCTGTCCGGCGGAGGCAGGGTGTAAAACCAATCAATGACCAAAAAGAATTCCAAGATGACCGGCCCGGAACACACGGCTGCCGGTGAAAACCGGGTCAAAGTCAAGGTTCCCGGTTCGACATCAAACCTTGGTTCCGGATTTGACACTCTGGGAATTGCGCTCTCGATATCCAATACAATCGAAGTGGGGTTGTCTGAGGAATGCAGTGATCCACCTGTGCCGTTGCGGATAAGATCTTCCATAAGCAGCGATATCCGTCCCGGCGCCGAGAAAATGCTCACAGGGGTCATCCGGGTATTTGAGGAGAAAACCGGAATCCCGGCACCCGGGGTGGATGTATGGATTGAGGGAGATGTGCCACTGGCCAGAGGATTGGGCAGCAGCGTCACTCTACGGCTGGGATTACTGGCTGCCTTGGGGCGCATCACTGGAGTGAATCCGGACAGGAATACTCTGGGGGAATGGGTTTCTGAAATTGAGGGCCACCCCGACAATGCGATGCCTTCGGCCCTGGGAGGATTTTGTGCCTCGGGCTGGCCCGATGGGATGAGCCGGCTTGAGTGTCTCCGGGTCGAATTGCCAGAGGATTATTGTTTCGTCTCGCTGGTTCCGACATTTGAGGTGAAGACAGAAGAAGCGCGTCTCTCCTTACCGTTGTCATACAGTCGGAATGATGCGGTGAAGGCTTTGAACCGTTCCGCCATGATTACCGGACTTTTCTGCACGGGGCAGATAGAATCGCTGAAGGGATTTTTTGATGATCCGATTCACCAGCCATACCGTGGGCAGTTGATAGCCGGGTATGCTGCTTGCATGCGGGCCGGGGTTGATGCAGGTGCGATAGGCGGATGGATTTCCGGCTCGGGGAGCACGCTGATGTGGCTGACCCGGGGAGAGGGGACATCTGTCGGAGAGGCTGTCCAATCTGTTTTGCCGGATGCCAGTCTTCATTATTTGCGCCCGGATAATAAGGGTTTAACTTTTTTGAAACAAAACCCATCCTGAATTGCTCCAACTGACAGACTCCTGACTGTGGGGGAGAAGACAAAGGAATATGAAACAGACATTGAGCATTTTGCGATTTCCACTTTGGACGGCCCTTTGTTGCCTGAACCTGTGTATTGGGGTTAATGGACAGCAGGCCAGCAGCAAGGCGTCCCTGGTTTTTGACCACACATCAACGGGGCCCGGCAGCCGGATATGGGCGGCACTGGAGTTGCAGATGCCCGACCATTGGCATACCTACTGGAATAATCCTGGTCAGGCGGGCATGGCCACCGAGATAAACTGGCAGACACCGGATTGGTTTCATCCCGGAGAAATTCAATGGCCAGTTCCTGAAAGATTTGGCGAAGGCGAATTCACCACCTATGGATACGGCGGAATTATCCATCTGATTGTGCCGGTGGAGATTGGGGAAACAGCTCCCGAAGGCACTCATGAATTGGAGGCTGAAGTTACCTGGCTGGAGTGCGATGAACTCTGTCTGCCGGGCCGGGCCTCAGTTTCCGCGACGCTGATTATTGATAAAGGAGAGGTTATCCAAAGTGAAGCCGCCCCTCAATTCAGCAGGTGGCGCCAAAGTCTTCCCGACGAAAGTACTGTGGTGTCGGGGCGATTCCAATGGGTGGATTCCGGCAGTGATGACGAGCGCACATTCCATATTCAGATACCACTCCCCGATGATTTTTCCGAGGGTAAACCGGATTATTTTCCCGGGAAATATGATGATTTTGATCTGATTCCGGATCACCGGGCCCGAACTCTGGCGGATGGGCATCTTTTAATTGGCGGACGGATTGTGAAGTATTCCGGCGATTGGCCTGAGAGCCTGTCGGGTCTGATTGTTGATGGCCCAGACCAGAGTCCCCTGGCCAGGCCTGTGACCCTGAGAGCCGGGGCATTGGACATCTCTCCGGGAAGTGGCACAAAGATCGAATCGCCCACTCCCTTGAGTCCGGGCTTTGACCCATTTGGCAAGGATTCCTGGGGAGAGGCGGGATCTGACAGCCAGACCGTTTCCGGTGGCGGCTGGGATTCCGCTGGTTCCGTGGTTGATAAATCGGTCAGTTCCGATCCGGCTCCGACCATTACCGCCAACTCCGTTTCGGAGCCTGAGGATAATATGGAGACTCAGACCCCAACTCCGGACCGGTCGCTGGCATCGAACAATCAGAGGGCTGAATCCCCGGCGGAAAATGGTTTGGACACTGCCACACAGAAAGCCCCTGAAGCCCCTGAAGCCAGTGACGAGCCGGTGCGACAGGGTTCGGGAGTCGGCTACCCTCTGGCATTTCTGCTGGCATTCGGCGGTGGCATCATTCTGAATTTCATGCCGTGTGTTCTTCCGGTTGTCTTCCTGAAGATAATGGGATTTGTGAAACTGCGGGAAGAGTCGCCGAAGGTGATCCGGTCCTATGGCATATTTTATCTTCTCGGCGTGCTGGCATGCTATTTTCTGCTCGCACTGATTCTCATTGGTCTGCGGGCTTCCGGGCGGGAGATGGGTTTCGGGTTTCAGTTCACCAGTCCCTATTTTCTGCTGGCGCTGACACTTCTGACGGCGGTTATCGCCCTCAATCTCTTCGGAGTCTTTGAGGTGATAGTCAGTGGCAAAGCCACAACCGCAGCCACAAAACTGTCCGGTAAATCCGGGAACCTGGGCGCTTTCTGGGGAGGCTGTTTCACCACCCTTCTGGGAACGCCGTGTATGGCTCCCGGGCTGGCTGCCGCTGCCGGAGTGGCCCTTTCGACCAATACACCTCCATTGCTCATGATTCTGCTTTTCCTGACGATGGGTTTTGGCCTGGCTCTGCCGTATGTGCTCGCGAGCTTTGTGCCGGCATTCATAAAAATCCTGCCCAAGCCCGGGCTGTGGATGCATCACTTCAAGGTGGCCATGGGATTTCCGATGGCTGCGGCCTCCGTCTGGCTTCTGACGTTGAATGAGCTTCACTATGGAAAATCCGGACTCCTGTGGGTTGGCATGCTCGTGGTGGCTGTGTCGCTTCTCTTGTGGGTATACGGGACCTTCGTTCAGAAAGCCACCCGCGGGCAGGGACTGGCCTGGGTTGTGATTGGTCTGGGCCTCTTTGGCATCTGGACCTTTATTCTGGAGTCCCGGCTTGACTGGCGAAATCCATCCGGTTCCAGTATGGCTGAGTATGCCGATGCCTCCGTCAATTCGAGCCTCGACCTGGCTGCACTCCTCAAGTCTCCCGGAATTTCCAGTGAGCTGGTGGATGATCCGGAGGTTCAGCAATTTCTGAAATCCATTCAGGATCTGACATCCTCGCGGCAGTCCCTGACCTGGCAGAAGTGGTCGCCGGAGGCGGTGGATCGGGCCCGTCAGGCGGGGCGTCCAGTCTTTGTGGATTTTACAGCCTCCTGGTGCGTGAACTGTAAGGAAAACAAGCGGAGAGCAATTGATATTCCGGAAACCATGGAGCGGTTCCGTGATCTGGATATTGTTCTGTTGCGCGGGGATTATTCTTTACAGCCTCCGGAAATCACCGCCGAGCTGCAGAGGTTCAATGTGGGCGGTGTTCCGTTGAATCTGCTGTATGGAGCCAGCGATGGTGATCCGCCGGTGGTTCTGCCGACTTTCCTGACCCCCGACAATCTCTCAGCCGCTCTCGACCGCCTTGCCAACGCCAATTGAGTAAGCCGGCCCCGGTCAAGTTCCGGCGGGGGCATAGCGATAATAAATTTGTCCATCTTTCAGCCGGTTTGCTCTCGACCTGAGGACCTGTGTGCCTTTATTGTGCTCAGTCTGGTGAAGGTATTCAGTGGTTCATCCAATAAGCCCCTGGCTCAGGCGATTGTCGAGTTTCTCTCCATTCCCCTTGGGCAGTGCACTGTCGGGTCATTTCCCGATGGTGAAACTTATGTGAAAATTGACGAAAATGTCCGTGGTCAGGACGTCTTTGTCATTCAGAGCACATTTCATCCGACGAATCACCACTATATGGAGATGTTCATCATGATTGATGCGCTCCGTCGCGCCAGTGCCTCCCGGATCACTGCCGTCATTCCATTTTATGGATACGCCCGTCAGGACCGCAAAGACCGGCCACGGGTCCCCATCACCGCCAAACTGGTTGCCAATCTTCTGACAGCCGCCGGCGCCTCGAGAGTTCTGACCATGGACCTCCATGCCCAGCAGATTCAGGGCTTTTTTGATATTCCGGTCGACCACCTGTATGCCGCCCCGGTCATGTACGAATATCTCAAATCCAAAAAGGACCTCGATAATCTGATTGTGGTCAGCCCGGATGTCGGAGGCATTAAAATGGCGCATCTGTATTCCCAGATGCTCAATACCGGCCTGGCAATGCTTTCAAAGGAGAGAAAAAATCCCACCGAGATTCAGTCCATGACCATGATTGGCGAGGTCGAGGGAAAAAATGTGCTTATTGTCGACGACCTCACTGAGACAGCGGGAACGCTGGTGAAGGCAGCGGAGGTCCTGGCTGCTCATGGAGCCAGAAAGATATATGCCTGTATCTCCCATGCCCTTCTCAATCAGCAGGGGGTGGAAAGAATTCGAAATTCTAATATTGACGAACTGATCACAACTGATACAGTTCTTCGCCCGCAATATGAGGGCGTGCCTATCCGGACGCTCTCCGTTGCAGGATTGCTCGGTGAAGCCATTAACAGGATTCACAACAACCTGTCCGTGAATTCACTGTTCGAATACAGAATGAAATAACCGGTTTCAAATAGCCTCCCGGGCTCGAAACATTATCCGTCATTGGAATGGAAACACAGCAGCTGAAAGTTAAAACTCGCGATCTCGTCCGGTCAGCCGGAGTGAAAAAACTGCGTTCGCAGGGACATATCCCAGGCGTCGTCTACGGGTACCAGATCGACCCGGTCTCTATCGATATCAACGCCAGAGCCTTCGATAATCTCATTAAAAAATCCGAGTCGGATGTTATTATCGCCGACCTCGACATCGAAGGCCACCAGAAACCACGGCGCAAGGTTCTTCTGAAGAACGTGCAATACCATGTGCTTCGCGGAGATGTTCTCCACGTGGATTTCATGGAAGTGGATGAAGGACGTCAGGTGACCATCAGTGTACCGATTGTTCCCTTTGGTGAATCACACGGTGTCAAGAATGGAGGCGGTACCCTCGGTATTATCCTGAACCGTATCAAGATCAAAGCTCTCCCCAAGGACATTCCGGCTGTCATACGCCCGGATATCTCCAAAATGGGTGTTGGCGACATCTTCTGCGTCAAAGACCTGCCTCAGTTTGAAGGCGTCGAATACCAGATGCCTGGCGACATTCAGGTCATGACCATTATTCCTCCCCGCGTCACCCAGAAGGCCGCCACCGAGGAAAAAGGCAAAAAGAAAGGGAAGTAAGACTTCCCTGATAGTTTGTCCTGTCCGGGTGGCTGATCAAAGCCACCGGGAATCCGGTTGGCCTATCGGGTTCAGAGCTGGTGCTTTCACTGATCAGTCAAGTTTCAGAGATCATGGAAAAAGCCCCAGTGCTCATATGCGGACTTGGCAATCCCGGGCTGAAGTACCGGGATACACGCCACAATTTTGGTTTTGACGTTGTCGACCGGATGGCTATTGTCCACGGAGTTTCATTCACCTCGGAGAAGAAATTCAACGCGGAGATTGCTCGATTTGAAGTGTCGGGGGTCAAGGTCACCCTCTGTAAGCCTCTGTCGTATATGAATCTCAGTGGGGTGGTGGCCAGGAAAGTGGCCGACTTCTATAAGATTGCTCCTTCGGAGGTCATGGTGATCACCGACGATGCCAATCTCGAATTAGGCAGAATCCGCATGCGGGCCAACGGAGCTGACGGGGGCCATCACGGTCTGGAATCCGTTTCCCGGTCCCTGGGCACAACCAGCCACCCGAGACTCAGACTCGGAATCGGTCGCGGCAATAATCTGAGAGAAATTTCGGGGTTTGTTCTGGAGAAATTCCATTCCTCCGAAATGGACCTGAAAGAAGCAGTTGAAAAACGGGCGGTCGATCAGGTATTATGCTGGATCAGCGATGGCCCAGGAAAAGCCATTCAGAAATTTAATGGTTCCATTCAGATGGAACCGCAGAAAAAGCAACAAGTAACAGATAAGACAAGTCAGTCGGAAATATTGTGAACAACTACGAAATTCTAGCTATTTTTGATACCAACGGAAAGCCGGATTCAGCTGAGTCCATTATCAAGGCCTTCACCGCCAATCTGGAGGAAAATGGCGGCAAGATAGCCGACATCGAGGACATGGGTCATAAGGTATTCACGCGCGAGGCAAAGCTTCACAAGCAGTCGGGTCACTACGTCAAGCTCTGGTGTTCACTGGGAGCCGAGTTTGCGGACCGGATCCACGACCATTTCCGTCTCGATGAAACCGTCTTCCGTCTGATCCTTACCAAAGATCCGGGATCATTTCGTCCGACGGATATTCCCGATCCCGCTCCGGATGAGGAATCCAAACCCGCTGACACAGCCCAGGATCCAGTAGGAGCCTGATCTGGAATAAATTTTCTTTGGAGAACTGACAAGCCAATCCGGAATTGGAGGTCAACCCAGGACGACGTGGAAAAAAACTGAATCATGCCGAATCTTAACAAAGTATTTCTGATGGGCCGACTGACTCGAGATCCCGAGTTGAGATATACCACTTCAGGTATGGCGATTGCGCGTCTGGGCTTAGCCGTGAAC
The DNA here is from genome assembly GCA_032356285.1 of Smithsoniella earleae. Classification (NCBI taxonomy): domain Eukaryota; kingdom Viridiplantae; phylum Chlorophyta; class Ulvophyceae; genus Smithsoniella; species Smithsoniella earleae. Next base: position 27,388 of record JAULKQ010070430.1, on the reverse strand, counting down.
CGGTCGTGGCGCTCACAGGACTCCCGCGAACTCAAGGAGGAAACGACCTTTATTGATGTGGATGCGTTTGGCAAGCAGGCCGAAACGCTGGGGCAGTACCTGAAAAAAGGGCGGCCGATTTATCTGGAGGGCCGGCTGAAACTGGATTCCTGGGAGGACAAGCAATCCGGGCAGAAACGCACCAAGCTGAGTGTGGTACTGGAGAGTTTCCAGTTCATTGATGGTGGAGGCCGCGAAAGTGGTGGTGACGACTATGGTGAGAGCCAAGATTCCGGGCCCCCCGCCCGGAGCAGCAGCAGTGGTTATTCATCCAGTCCGCCTCCCCAGAGTTCCCCGCCATCGTCCCCGGGCATGGATGATGACGACGATGATGTTCCGTTCTGATCTGAATATTTCAATATGCCCGGACAGACTCTGACTGAGCTGGCAGGCACAATATTATATTATAGTATAAAAATAAAATTTAATAATTTCAAATTCCCGAAAAATGGCAAAAGTCGACATAATATTAATCAAGAGCGTAGAAGGCCTTGGTGCTGAATCGGATGAAGTGACCGTAGCGGCCGGATATGCGCGCAACTACCTCATCCCCTACGGATTTGCAGTTCAATCCACTCTCGCCAGCAAGCGTCAGCGCGAGGTTCTGAGCAAGCGCCGTGAGGAACGCGAAGCCAAGGAATTGGGACAGGCCCGTGTTCTCGATGAATCCCTCAAGAATTTCGTGGTTCTCATCAATGCCAAGGCTGGCGAGGATGGAAAGCTTTTCGGCAGTGTGACATCCACTGACATTACGGACTCTCTCAAGAAAAATGCTGAACTTGAACTGGACCGTCACAAAATCAAGATTGCTTCTCCAATCAAGGAACTTGGCGACCACGAGGTTGAGGTTCACCTTCATCCGCAGGTGACCACCAAACTTCAGGTGCGCGTGATGCCTGAAGACAATTAATTAGTTGAAAATAATGTAAAGGCAAACCGGACCGGCGCTGGCCGGTCATGATACGCCTTTCACTCCGCATACGCCTCAAACAGCACGGGTACCACCTGTGCTTTTTTCTTTGATTTTCACAGTGACAGTCAGGGAGGCATGAGGGAATCCCATTTCTATGTATTGAACGAAATTTGTCAGGATTATGATAGCCGGGATCTAATTGACGTATTTTGCTGACAGATTGGGGAATTTGTAAGTGACAGCGGAGCTCCGGATAATAGGGTTGGGAGTCATAATGAAGAAGACCAACATGAATATTCGAGGCATCGGCGGCCTGAATTACTTTTATTGGAATGCCAGGGGAATTTTATCAGCGCTGGTGGCCTGGGGTATTTCATACACCGCATTCAGTGGTCAGTTTGACTGGCCACAGTGGCAGGGGCCGAATCGTGACGCACGATCGATGGAGCAGGGGTTTCTTTCGGAATGGCCGGAGGATGGACCACCACTCACCTGGCAGGCAAAAGGCCTCGGCGGAGGAGACAGCACTCCTTCCGTTGCCAATGGACGAATCTATGGAATGAGTCATCGCGGCGATGATGAAATTGTCTGGGCACTCGCGGAAATGGATGGCAAAGAACTCTGGGCCACGAGACTCGGTGGGGCATACTCGACAAGCTGGCCGCAATCAAAAGATGGTCCGAGTGCCACGCCGACATTGGATGGTGACCGGCTCTATGTGATTGGGCTGTCTGGGAATATTGTCTGTCTTCGTGCTGACGATGGCGGTATTCTCTGGGAGAGGCATATGATAGCCGATTTCGGCGGACGGATGCCCATGTGGAGTTACCGCGAATCGCCGCTTGTTGATGGCGACAAAGTCATATGCACACCGGGGGGACAGGACACTACCATGATCGCTCTGAACAAACTTTCAGGGGAGACTGTCTGGACCAGCTTTGTTCCGGAAAATGCCGGAGAATCTCAGACTTCCCAGCTTGGGGAGAATGGTCCGGGCATATTTGAGACCGATTTATTACTTGCGTCCCTGGATGAGGACCGCAATGGGAAGCTGACCTCAGAGGAGATTGAATTGACGGCCAAGGTGCTTCGGACATTTGATAAGAATGAGGATGGCAGAATTTCGGAAGAGGAAGTCACACCAGATACATCTACTTCGGGAAATCAGCGGCGTCGTCGGGGAGGTGGAGTAATGCGAATGATGAAAGCACATTCTGCGATCGACAAAAACGAGGATGGAGCACTGGATATTCCCGAGATGGATGGAGCGGTGGCCGCTCTCCTGCGGCTTGATGCCAATCGGGATGGAGAACTCACCGAGGATGAGGCCGGCATGAAGCATTTTGGTCCTCAGAACACGGGGGCAGCCTATTCCTCGGCCATAGTAATTGAATTCGGAGGGCTCCGTCAATACGTCCAGTTCCTTGCGAATACAGTTGCGGGAGTGGCAGCTTCGGATGGACGTTTGCTGTGGCGCTATGATAAACCGGCAAATCGGATGCGATTGAATATTTCCACTCCGATATTTCACAATGGTCATGTCTTTGCTGCTTCGGCTTACGGATCCGGTGGCGGATTAGCTAAACTTATCATCGATGAAACGGGTGGGTTCACGGCGGAGGAAATCTGGTTTTCCCGTTCAATGGAAAATCACCATGGGGGTATTATTCTTCAGGATGGTGCATTTTTTGGCGCGAATGGAGGGAATGGTGGCGGATACCTGGCATGTCTGGACTTTGCGACTGGTAATGTTTTATGGAATGAGCGGGACTTGGACAAACGCCGGGTCGCCAAGGGATCCGTGGCTTATGCTGATGGCCGGATTTATTACCGCACGGAGGAAGGTCCAATACTTCTGATTGAGCCCGGCCGTGGTGGATATTTGGAGCGTGGTCGGTTCAGTCAACCTGAGCGGACCGAAAAGCCGGCCTGGGCGCATCCAGTGATAGCGAACGGGAAGCTGTATATCCGTGATCAGGACACACTGTTCTGCTATGACATCAAAGCAGGGGAGTAATCCCTGAACCTCCATTTCCAGTGTCAGGTCCATCCGAATGCATCTCTTTACAGCATGCGGGGGTGGATCTCATCCGGGACTGTTGATGGACAATATGATGAGTTCGAGGAGCCTGTCTTTGGAAGTGGCTGAGGTTTTTGCTAAAAACCCACTGGTGTGCGAAAAATGGACATCCTGTTCCTGTTTGATTTTGTCGAATGCCAGGTATGGGCAGTCCCTGAATCTGGAAAGGGCATATCCCTGGCCTCGGCGGTCCGGGTAAATGATGGCCACAGTAGAGGCCGCCCGTCCCTGGGTTTCGATAAATCTGTCCATACCCAGAGATGATTCATCGCTCTGGTCGTTCAAGCGGGGGAGGAATGCAATTTGAGCATCGGGCACTCCGGATATCTGAGTCAAAGGCCAGAATTCACATTGATCTTTGAGTAGATTCATTCTCAGTTCCATCGACTTTATGAAATACATGAGATCCGAGCCGATGGCTTTCATGATATTCCAGAGTGGGGAATGAGGCAGAAGTGCCTTTTCATTGGAAAAGAGTTTGATGGTGGAAATGTCGATGGGGGAACTGAGTCGGAAGAGAGCTTCGGGGGGAATCCCAAGCCATTCAGCAGTCTTCGACGGACCCCGGCAATCGATCCATTCGGTTGTTTCGAGCCAGTCGCAGAATTTGCGGGCAGCTTCATATACATTGAGGTATTGAAGAACCAGACTGAGTGAACAGACCGGTGTGGATTCGCGGGGAAATTGGTGATGGTCAAAATTCATGAACCCCGGATCATGGTGACCGCCGGTGTCCACAACCGCACAATCGGGTGATTCCAGCTCGGACTGCTCCGGCTCCCTGCGGAAAACCGGGACATCCGCCGTGGTCAGGAGAACGCAGCAGGCCAGAAAGTCGTCCTTATGGGCACTGCCCGGATGGGTTATAATTTTCTCTATCGCCACATTGCCAGTATTGGCAGGTTTGGGAAGTCAGTGAAAGAGGCGAATTCTCTGTCCGTGAAGTTTTCCCCGTTCCCTGGCGTGTGTGGCAACACGCGCAAATCCGGTTCTGGTTGAATTGGCTTGAGGGATAGCTGGAAAGCAGGCAATTTGTTGACCCACACCCAATTCAGTTCAAACGAAAATCCATAAGCATGAAATCCGCACACTCCAAAAATGATTTTCAGAAAGGCGCACTGTGAGTGCTGTGATCCAGTCGGAGACAACTACCACCGGATACGTGATTAAATGTGGGCTGAAAGTGCCGGTTGGCTGTATCATCCTGCTATTCATTTTTCTGGGGATGCTATTGTCATTAAAACTCCGGCCATTGTCCGCAGACGAGGCTGGTTTCAGTATCCTGAAATATGGAGACCGGACAAATACGAGTGATCTGGGCGTCGGTTTGTGGGCGTGGCCCATCCCAATTGACTGGGATATGGACGGAGATCTGGACCTGCTGGTGTCCTGTCCGGACAAACCGCATAATGGCACCTGGTTTTTTGAGAATCCGGATGGAATGACCCGATTTCCGGTTTTCAGGCCAGGTATCAAGGTGGGACCTGGATTAAAAAACCTCCAGGTTTCCCATACTGGCGGTGGTGTGAGAATTTTGGTGACATCGACAGAATACCACCGTAGCCCGGGTGGTCAGCTTTCGATTCTCCGGAAAGTTTTTCCGGACCCGACGATTCATCATGCCAAAGGAAATGTGCGGTTCAATGTGTGGAGCTTCACGGATTATAATGGGGATGGTTTGCAGGATCTGATGATTGGGGCGGATGACTGGGGATATTACGGATGGGATGACGGCTACGATAGTGACGGCAACTGGAAGCGTGGTCCCCTGCATGGGCTGGTTTATATAATGCTTAACCAGGCGGACAATCTCAATCCCCGTTACTCTGAGCCTTTCCGGATTGAGGCCGCTGGTGGGGATGTGAATGTCTATGGGAATCCCATGCCGAATCTTGCCGATTTTGATGGGGATGGTGATTTGGATCTGATTTGTGCGGAATTTCTGGACGGTTTCACCTGGTTTGAGAATGTGGGTGACCGTCGGAATCCTGAATTCCGGAGAGGGCAGGTATTGGCGTATCATGGGGAAAAACTGCATATGCACGTGCAGATGATCACACCTTCAGCTGTCGACTGGGATGGGAATGGTACGGTTGACCTCATCTGTGGTGATGAGGATGGCCGGGTTGCTCTCATGGTCAACACCGGTGAAATACTGGATGGGATGCCGCAGTTTCTTCCACCGCAATACTTCCGCCAGCAGTCCGACGACCTGAAATTCGGCGCTTTGGTGACACCATTCAGTTTTGACTGGGATATGGATGGCGACGAGGACCTCATCGCCGGCAATACCTCCGGCAATATCGCCTTCATCGAAAATCTGGATGGAGGGAATCCCCCCGCCTGGGCTGAACCGCAGCTTCTCAAGGCGGATGGGAGCACCATACATATTCAGGCGGGACCCAATGGTTCCATCCAGGGACCGGCCGAAGCAAAATGGGGATACACCACACTTTCAGTTGCCGACTGGGACAATGACTCGCTTCCCGATCTGGTAGTCAATTCGATCTGGGGCAAAGTGGTCTGGTTCCGGAATGTTGGGACACGCCGGGAGCCTCGCCTGGAAGGAAGCCGTCCGGTCCGGGTGGATTGGGGAACAGGCAAGGTGCCGAAACCTGCCTGGACATGGTGGACTCCAGGAAATAAGGAACTCGTCACTCAATGGCGCACCACCCCCGCGGTCATCGACTGGGATGGGGATGGACTGCAGGATCTGGTCATGCTCGATCACCAGGGTTTTCTCGCTTTCCACCAGAGATTCATGAAGGAGGACGGTTTGTGGCTCCGTCCGGGTCAAAGAATATTTGCCGGAGGAATTTTCGATTCCAAGCAGAACCAGCACGGATCCGCCCAGGATATTCTCCAACTTAACAACCGCACAAATGGCGGCAGTGGCCGCAGAAAAATCTGTTTCACTGACTGGGACCAGGACGGGAAAACCGACCTGCTCATCAACTCGGTCAATGTCCACTGGATGAAAAATATGGGTGAACAGAATGGCAGAATCCAGATGCGGGATATGGGGGCTCTCAGTCCGCAGACTCTGGCTGGCCACACCACATCACCGACTGTCGTCGATTGGAATAATGATTCCGTCCCGGATCTGGTTGTGGGCGCTGAAGACGGGCGGTTTTATTATCTGGAGAATCCGCATTCCTCTGCCGGAATCCCGTGACAGAGGAAGTATATGTAGGGGAAATTCTCTGTCATGGATTATCCATACGGTAGCGGATCAGTTCGAGGTAGTCGTCCACTATTTTGTTATTCTCCGGCTTGATGGCTTGAGAGCGTTCCATGAATTCCAGTGCCGTTTTGTAGTCCTGTTTCATGAAGGCGTGGTATCCGGCCTGAGCCAGTGTGAAATACCCGTTAGGATCGAGTTCCAGGGCTTTGGCGAAATAATCATCGGCCTCGGGTTCGCGGTAGAACCCGTCGAGAACACCGCCCATGCCAATGTGGAAATTGTGGTTCCATGGGTTGGATTTGATAGCGGTTGTGTACCACTTCAGAGCGCTTTCACCGCTTTCGGTGTAGCCTTCATTGCCCGTAAGGAAGTTTCTGCGGTGGAATTCGGCCAATTGTCCCGAGTATTTGAAATTATTGGGATCAATGGAGTGGGCCAGTTCCAGAGCCGCCTTTTGATCTGAGCCCGATTTGGCGATACCAGGGGTGGCCGATCTACCAACCTGATAGGATTTCCATAGTGTCCAGGCCTGCAGTCCCAGAAAAATTCCGGCCAGTATGAAAACCGGAATCTGCAGGGCAGACATCCACCATCTGGGGGAAATCCAGAACTGTCGGGTCGAGTTCCGCCAATATGAAGTCACGATGGCCAGAAGGACCGTCATCACGGCCGCGTTGGCCGGAATCTGCATATTGAAATCGACAAATGAATGAAGCATGATGGCGAGCAATCCCAGAGAACATCCAATGAGCACGGGTTCTTTGTTGCTGTTTTTCTCGCCGATGGACGTCTGGTCTCTCCGGTTGCCCTTCCAGATTCCCCTGAAGTTGAGCAGGAGAATTCCCGGCGTCAGCAGCACCAGAATCAGACCGATAATTCCGTAATCGGTCAGAGTGTTCAGATAATCATTGTGGGCGTATCCTGCACGGTGTTGGAATGATTCCGGTCTGAATTCCTGGAACCGGTGGTCAAAGTGACCCGGACCGGCACCCAGAATGGGGTGTTTTTTCCACATTTCCAGACCGGCTTTCCAGATGACAAACCGTATATTCTCGATTTCGCCATCGACATTCCTGACTTCGACGAGTCTCTGGCTGGCATCAGAGCTTGATTTCATGAAGAAGGCCACGCCTCCGGCAAGGAGAATAACAATGGCCAGGGTGGCCCACCGAAGGTGCGGGCGCCTGAAAAAAATCATGATCAGTATTGTGATTGAAACCAGAATACTGAACCAGGCACCTCTGGAGAAGGTGACGGCCAGACCAGCCAGCATAACCAGTGCACAGTAAATGAGTCCGATGCGCAGGGAATGATTGATTCTGCTGCTCAGTCCCATAGCCATCGCTATGGGGATGATCATCTCCAGAAGACCGCCCAGATGGTTTGGACAAATATAGCTGCCGCTTCCCCGTCCCCAGTACTGGGCTGGGACTTTCTGGTTCCAGACTGAATGGGAATCGGTAATGTATTGAATGATAGCCATGATGGCCAGTCCGGTTCCCACGACGATCAGACTCGCGAGGATGGAGTAAATCCATCCCTGTTTATGCAGCTGCTGGACCACCACCAGAAAAATGCCGGCGTAACAAAGCACCCTCAGCATTTCCAGACGGGCGACAAACTCAATGTCTGCCGACAGGTACCGCCAGATGACAAAGACCGCAAAGATGATCACCGCAAAATTTGGCGGGAGCCATAATTGTCGCGATGATGGCCGGATTGCCAGCAGAACCGCGTGCCATACCAGCATCAGGGCACACAGCCCGGCCATGCAGGCAAACGCATCCTGATCGACAGCTCCCAGCCACAGGGGAGCCCCAATCAGAACAATTGCCAGAAGCGCAAACAGCGGCGCTTCAATAATATAATCAAATACGGACTTGTTGCGGGACATGGAGGGATGTTCGGCTTACTCGAGAACGTCCCTTGGATCGGTGACATAGCCAGTCAGGGCAGAGGCCGCCACCGTCATTGGCGAGGCCAGGAAAACCTGGGATTCCTTGTGTCCCATGCGTCCCGGGAAGTTGCGGTTGGTCGCACTGATGCATTTCATGGGGGAATTCATACGCCCGAATGTGTCGACCGGGCCACCGAGGCAGGCGGCACATCCGGCATTTTCAGTCAGTTTGACCCCGGCATTGACGAGGATATCCCAGACGGACTGGTTGTCCCACATTTCCGATTTGAGGTCATTGACGATCTCAGGAGTGGCCGGGACACCGAAGGTGTCAATTTTGACAGAGCGCCCTTTGAGGACGCGGGCAAAGTCGAGGAAATCGCTGGTTTTTCCGCCGGTGCAGGAACCGATATAGGCGCGATCGAGTTTGAGGTCCTTGAGTTCGCGGGCGAGCTTTCTGTTGCCGGGGTCCGGGTGGCAGGCGACGGTTGGTTCGAGCTGGCTGAGGTCAATTTCAGCATCATAGACGAAGTCCTCGTCCCGATCTTTGAGGACGGGTTCGTATGTGGCGCGGGTGCCATTGAGCTGGCATCTATGGTCGACAAATTCCCGGGTTTTCTCATCAAATTCGAAGATGCCGTTTTTGCCACCGGCTTCGATAGCCATATTGGCAATGGTCATCCGGTCGTCCATCGAGAGGGACGTGGCTCCCTCACCGTCGAATTGCATGGCGCGGTATGTGGCGCCATCAAAACCGATCAGGCCAATGACATGGAGGATAATATCTTTGGCCATGACCCCGGGCTGGAGCTGCCCTTTGAGCTTGAAGTGCATAGTTTCCGGGACCTTGATCAGGAGCTTTCCAGTCCCCATCACAAAGCCGGCATCCGTATTGCCAATCCCGGTGGCAAACTGGTTGAAGGCCCCCGCCATACAGGTGTGGGAATCTGTGCCGAAAAGGATTTCGCCCGGACGGGTGTGTCCCTTCTGGGGCAGAGCCGTGTGGCATACTCCGGCATAGCTGGAGCCGTACTGGCGCTTCAGATTACCCTTGGCGGCATCAAAAACCCAGGTGCCCTGCGGGTCATCAATCACATCATAAAAGTATTTGAGTCCCTGTTCGCGGACGAATTCGCGGAGGATATCCACGTTTCTGTTGGATTTGGAATCGGCGGTGAAGATGTAGTGGTCCGGGATAATGACAATTCGTTCCGCATCCCACACCCGGGCATTCTCGCCGAATTCACGTTTGAATACACCAATAGTGCCTGGTCCGCACACATCATGAGTCATGAGTGTGTCTGCCTTGACCCAAATATTGTCTCCGGCCTGCACAGCCGATTTTCCTGCCGCTCTGGCCAGTATTTTTTCAGTCAGCGTCATCGTGGCGGGGATCATAACCATTCTGGACTCACTGTGCAATCCACGAATAACCGGACAGGAAAATCACTGGATGATCCATCGATTGATTGCCGGTGGCGCCTGCGGACCAATGAAATGCAATGCATTGGAAGGGATGCATTGTCGACCCGGGTTCTGATTGGAGTCATCGGTTATGGCGCCACCTCCCGGACGCCGGATTCGGAAAATTTTTCCGTGAGCGGGTTGGTGAATTGAAGATATTTCTGTCTGAAACCGGAAAATCACTGGGTGATTGGTTGTCCTGACTGTCTATAAAAAGCACTCCTGGCGGGCACATGTTTATGAGTGCGGTCCACACAGATTGTTTGTTTTTGTATATAAGTAAATCACTCCGGATCAATGTGAATAAAAACGTGACACTGGGTGTATTGAAATATGTCAATGCGCCTGACTCTGAATGAGTTGTCCGGCGGGCCGGGTTATTTGCCGGGAATGCTTCGGGATAAATGTGTGAGATCAGGACATGAGATTGAGAATAATTCAGAGACTGTAAGTGGCGTCGATGGATTTACGGGGCTTAGTGAAGTCCCCGGCGCAACCTGTCCGTATAGGATGCTAAAGCAGAATGGCCAAATGACGCAGATTAATTCGGGTTTCCGTGAGTATAAAACGGAAAATAACAACTGTGAATCAGACGCCATTGGGAAGCAGGGACAGGCCAAGTCAATAAAGCAAATCATCGGCTTGGAGTTCAGAAGTCAATAATATGAATAAAATACAAAGAAAATGGGGGGAGGCCATCCTGTGGCAGGCACTTTTATGTCTGTCGGTTTTGGTATTCGGGCTCAGTGCAGAAGCACGGAATCTGAATATAACTGAGCCATCAAACTGGTATCTTGTCGGTGATGCCGTTGTCGAAGGGAATACCATCGTCCTGACATCGGATGACCGTAACAAGGCCGGAGCCGCCTGGTTCAGGCAGGCCATCAATATACGGCGCGATTTTGAAATGGCCTTTGAAATATACCTGGGCGATCGCAACAGTAAAGGCGGGGACGGTATGGCATTTGTCATGCACCGGGATGCGCGTGGCTTTGAAACGATCGGAGAAGGCGATGCCGGAATGGGATTTGCCGATGTCCGGGCATTTCGGGGTTCAGGGAAAATCATGCCATCCCTGGGGATCGAGTTTGACACCAATGAGAACTCAAGACCCGAGGGGACCTTCGATCCCGAATATGATCACATCGCCATCAATAAAAACGGGAACCTCCAGCCCGCCTGGGCCGGTCCCAATTACCTGGGAAGGAAAGAGAGATCCAACAGGAAGACCGGAAGAACGTATTTCTCTTACACGAATTTTGAAGATGATGAATGGCACGATGTGGTGATTCGATGGGATGCCAGTTCCAAGACTCTGATTGTCCTCTTCGACGGGGACGCAGTGATCACCATGCAGGAAGACATCACCAAAAATCATTTCCGCAATGATCCGGTTCTCAACTTCGGATGGACAGCCAGTACTGGCAGCAAGAGAAACAAGCAGGCCATCCGGCCAGGACGCATTACAGGCGATCAGGAGGATCTCGATGATGACGGCAACGTCGATGACAAAGTTGATTCCGATGGTGATGGAGTTGATGATGATCGCGACACCCATTTTGACATCACATCCACCGTTAATGAGGACCAGGACCTGGTCATCAATCTGGATTCTCTGCTCCCCGATCCGTCCTATGTGATACTGCCACCCGGATTCACTGTATCCGATGGCAGCCAGTCCCTATCGAATAGTTCGGGTTCCGACGTAGATTTCACTGTTGGAGACCTGACCCGTGATTTTTATTTCAGGTCGCCTGAAAATAATGGAGATGATTATGTCATAGAAATTCCCGGATCCCCCGACGGGCGTTTGACTGTTGACGTCATTCCTGTGGCCGACCCAGTCAATATGGTATTCTCATCCTCTGTGATCAACGTCTACGAGGACGTCAATGGCAATGACCAGAAAGATGAATCGGAAGTGAATACTTTCTTTGCCGGCAATGGCTACGACGTCCCAGGTGGAAGTGCCCACAATCTCAACTTCGAAATTCCAGTCAATTTCAACTTGTCCAATGTTGAAATTCAGATTGACTTTCCGACCTACGACAATGAGGTGAATATCGAATTCGGCGATGTGAACCTGACCGGGTTTCTGAATGCCACCGAGGTGGATCCGGATTCCCAGGTGGATGCCCCCTGGCAGCCAAACCAGAATGGATTGCCACGTGGACGTGTGATTCTCAAGCAGAACGAAGTCTTTATCTATGCGACGGAAACCAGTTCATCGGAGAATATGATTCTGGTGACACGCCAGAGCTATCCGACTGGCACCAGCCTGACTCATGGTCGCAATGATGTGCTTGTGACCAATCCCGACGGCCCAGGGCCCGACAGCATTCGTGGCGTAATCACTTGGAATTATCCATCCTCAGCTGACATCACTGGTCAGGCTGGGGCTTTCCTACCTGTCACTATTGCTGCGGCACTCCAGGACAATGATGGCAGTGAGGAAATCTATTCCATTGTCCTGAGCGGAATTCCTGCGGGAGTGAGGTTTGGAGACGGTCGCAACCGATACACCTCACCTGGAGCCGGAGGTTCGGTGGATATTACCAGCTGGAGACTGGACAGAATGACTGTGCTTGTGCCAGTGAGTGCCCCTAACAGTTTCAGTGTGGATGTGGCGGCAACCAGTCAGGAGAAGGAAAATGATTCCCGGTTCACCACAACTCTCCCGATGACAGTCGCTGTCTTCAATCTGGACACTGACGGCGACGGAATCAATGACAGTATCGAATGTCCGACTTTTGTTCCCGGTGCCAACGACTGGGTGGTGGATAATTCACTCCTTAGCAGTGACAGAATGTCCATTACTCTCGATGGGATCGGTTCATATGTCACCAACCTGGGACGCGATCAGAATATTCCCGGCTATACATTTCTCGATATAACCGGTGGCGTCAGCTATTACCGGATTGAAGAATGGCTGGGTGATCAAAGCGATTCCATTGGGGCGAACCTCCACTTCGGGATGGCAATTCTCGACCTCGGAAGAAGCCATGGTTACAAATTCTTCAACTACGAAAGTGGTGAATCTTACCGCGATTATGCCCGCCGGGATATCCGTATTCATGGAGCTAATGGAAATATCCTCAATCACGATATCACTGGTGAAATATTTGACGTTTATCCGACCAGTGGTCGTTTCAATGAAGCTTTCCAATACAGTATTCAATTGACTCCGGCTGCCTTTGGTGTGGATGAAAGGTTGTTTCAGGAAGTGATGGCCGATGTTGTGGCTGTTGAGATCCGTTCGGAATTGTGGTGGGGTCTGAGTGGTATTGAAGGCTATCTCATCCCGGCGGGAGCTTTCCTCAATGGCTGTCCTGACACCGATGGTGATGGCATCTTTGATCATGAGGATCCGGATTCTGACAATGACGGAATTCCCGACGAACAGGAAGGAATTGTCGATTCTGACAGTGATGGCCTGCCTGATTACCGGGATGAGGACGACGACAATGACGGACTCCTGACGAAAGATGAGATTATGCCGGTCGATTTCGCCAATGATCCAGATGAGGACAATATTCCCAACTGGCTGGATACCGATTCCGATGGCGACGGAATTCTCGATTCCATCGAAAGATTTTCCAATCCTGAATTGGGAGATGTGGGAACTGAAGACGGGCCCGCATTTCTTGACTTGGACAGCGACGGCGACGGAATTTCCGACACCGCCGAAATCGGTGGCAATGTCAGAAATCTTGTAGACACGGATAACGACGGACTTCCTGATTATCTCGATCAGGATGCCCAGAATGATGGATATGTCGACGGCGGTGAATTAATATTCTGCGGGAAAGTTCTCGGGTCTGAATTCAATCAGACTCAAGCACTCAACATCTCATCACAACATTGGATACGCTCCAATTCCGCTTTGGCATTTGGTCCGGGAATTTCAGCCAATGCCGGGCATTCTGAATTTCTGTCGCTGGCCAACGTCAATAAAAACAGCCTGGCCGAGGCCAGGAGTTCTGGCGAGTATTTTCAATTCAGCTTTACTGTTCAGCCCGATATCCTACCGGTTCCAGAGTCTATCTCCTTATCGGGAATGAATGTACTTTCCGGTGGTGTTGATGGGTTCACAATGTCTGTGGATATTGACAGGTCTCCAGTTTTCATCAGCCCGACATCTGTAATTCGTGATTATCAGCACAATACAAGACTCGAGTCGGAAGTTGATTTTTCAAGTTCCTATTCCATCAATCCCGGAGACACACTCTTCTGTCGTGTTTATCTCTATTCATTGAATGACAGGAACGGGAATGGTACAGCTGACATAGACAGTTTCTATCTGAGATTCTGCGCTGATTATGGTTTGGAACTTGAACCTTCCGATGAGCCCGATGTGGTTCACAAGGATAAGATTCAGCTTCCTGTGATGATTCGCGATGTGCATGCTGACCACCCAAATTTTGAGGAGGGAGCCACAAGTCATGTCACTGGTATTGTCCGATCTCAGCTTGCCTCATACGGCAAGCCAGTATGGGATGCCGACTCAATTGCCGTAAATGACCCAACACTGACGACAGAACGCGATTTCAATCAATGGTGGAATGACACACCTGGGATCAGCAAAACTATTGCCTCTTCGGATATCATTGCTGGAGATGCCAAGGGATCCAAACTCGAACTGACCTCAAATGGGGATGGAACATACAGTTTTGAGGACACGAACTTCTTCCCACTGCACAAAGATAGTGTCCGCCCCGGATCCACTCTGGAACCATTCGAAGACAACAACTACCATTTCACCATGGAGATTCATACACAATTCACATACGTTCCTGGATTGGATTTCCATTTCCGTGGAGATGATGATGTATGGGTTTTCATAAACGACCGTTTGGTTGTTGACATTGGTGGTGTACACGGTCCTGTGACCGGTTCTGTGGATCTTGACACACTTGGTCTGACTGAAGGCGAGACCTATGATTTTGATATGTTCTTTGCAGAGCGTCAGACTGTGGGCTCCAACTTTCTTATGACCACATCCATTGTCTTTGATGAGCATCCGGAAGATAATACAGATTCCGACGGTGACGGAGTTCCGGATCACATAGACCTTGATGATGATAACGATGGAATCTATGACATTGTAGAAGAGAAGGGCAGTGCGATATTAAATGGATCGTTTGAACATCCTCAGGTTTCCGGCTTTGAAGGTTCAAGTGTCTTTATAGATACTGATGCCATTGATAATACAGGTTCTGTGGTTTTACCCGGATATATGGTTGGAAACTGGCGATCCAGTTCCAGCGGGGAACAGATTGAGATCTGGCAGAGCGGTTACAAAGGTGTCGAAAGCTTTGATGGAAATCAGCACATTGAATTAAATGCGGATTCGGCTGGATCACTCTTCAATGATGTGGCGACGACTCCCGGAGATATTATTCAATGGTCATTTGCCCACCGGGGACTCAATGGTCAGGACACACTCGAACTCAAGATTGGCGCCCCCGGAAAAACAGTGACCCTTGGTGGACGAGTCACAACAGATAGTGATGAATGGGTCCTATACACCGGTCAATATGCTGTTCCCGAAGGTCAGAACATTACAAGATTCAAATTTGACGCAATAGAATCATCAGATGGGAATCTGGCGTCAGGAAACCTTTTGGATCAGGTGCTCCTCACGAGAGCTGAGAAGCGTTCTCTTGATACTGATGGCGATGGAATTGCAAACTCATTGGATCTGGACAGTGATGGTGACGGGGTCCCCGACAATCTCGAAGCTCAGGGATCCAGAAACTACATTGCGCCATCAGGAGAATTCAATGCCAATGGAGTGGACCGGGCCTACGTTGGTGGACTCACACCCATTAACAGCAGCCGAACAGGCAATCCGGATTATCTCTCACTTGACAGTGATGGTGACGGCTTCTCCGATTCCCGCGAAAGTGGTCTGACAGTTTCGGGTTCACTGGGAGTCAATGGACTCGATGATGACATTGATACCAGTGATGATTACTCGGATGTCAACGGCACAATTTCAAGCATGCTGACCCTGCGTGATTCGAATGGAAATATTGCCACTGGGGGTGAACCGGATATCCGCGAGCGGTTTGTCTCCGATGATCCTGGTCAGGTGACCCTTATCAGCAATGATTGTATCACAACTTCAGGAGTTGGACCGAATGGAATTCCCAACATCCGCAATGTTTTCATCCCTGCTGGAGCCAACCGTGCTGTGCTCATTGTGGCCAGCTTTGAAAGGGACCACTGCCATCCGGGCGATGACTGCAATTCTGAAGACTCCGACGACCTGGGAGATAATTATGCGGCTCCAGGCTTCAGAGGCTCGAATTACCAGATTTCAGCCCGACTTACCGGCGAGGGTGGGATTATTGAAAGAATGAACCCGCTTGTCCTGCCTGAAGGCGACCTGCGCTACCTGTGGGCTGGGGATTCAACCAATCCATCCGACCCCAAAGGCAGTATGAGATTCTCCCACGAATCTTATTACGTAGCCTTCTACGAGCAGGAAATTGATTACCTATTGAATGGTCAGTCAGCTGGAGAAATAAATATCAGCCTTCCGGATGTGGCCGCCCCCACAAACGAGGGTGATGAGGCTATCCTCAAGGTCTTTGTCTTCGACAACGTCGAACAGACCAGCAGCGGTATCGTCCGCTCGGGTACCGCCGTCAATACCGACTTCGCGGAAAATCTCAGTGGCAATTTCACATTGGTTGATGAAAGTCTCGATCCGGGGCAGCAGCCGGATGAACCCAATGACGGGTTCCTGGTTATTGGCCAGTCCTTCACCGGGCTTCCGACTGGAGCTGGCGGTTTCCGTCGCGCTGTCGGCATGACTGTCATTGGCAGTGCCGTTTCCTCCAATACTGGAGGGCGTGCCACTGGCGGTGGTGAATCAGATGGCTTCAGCATGACATCGCAATTCCGGACTGGACCCAATGAAGGGGTCATCGATTCGTTCTCAATCACTTCGGCCATTGATCAGAATACGAAGGTCAATGGCGGCATAGCCTATGCGTTCACCATTGAGTCTGTTGGTGCGACAAATACCGGAGGTGAAGGTTCAAATACGGATCCATTTGATGTGGTTGAGATTCCTCGGGATGGCCGGTCGTACCTTTTCCAGAATAACCCATCAGATTTATATACAGTTGATCTGCTGACAGGGGAAACCCGGCTTCTGGTTGAGGATATCTGGCCGACAGCTGACTTGAACGGGGGCGGATATAATGAACTGGATGGTCACCTCTGGCTGCATGCTGTTGGCTCAGAACTGATTAAGATTGGAGGCGATTTCGTGCCTCATAGAGTGCCCATTGAAGGATTTGTCAATCGCGGGTATTACACCGGGGACATCAATGGTCAGGGAATCATGGTCATCAACCAGGGCGGTGGCACAAATGTCTATGTTGTCATTGACCTCAATCCTGAATCAGAAACCTACCTGACTGTTCTCAAAGAGTTCAGACCGACAAATCTGGGTGGGGCCGGTGGATTTGCCGATATGTCCTTTAATCCGATCGACGGACTTCTCTATGGTGTCGGTGGCGGATTCAAGCTCAACCGCCTGGATTTCGAGAATGAAACTATCGAGAGCCTTGGGGTTCTGACACTTCCCACATCCGGGGGAGCAACTTTTGGCGGTCAGTTCTTTGACGCTTCCGGAAACCTCTATATAAGTCAGAATCAGACTGGTGATATTTTCCGGATTCCGACTCCACATAATATTCCGTCTGGTGGCAGTTCAGTTCAGTCGAATTTCTTCACAGCAGGACCAAAATCCGGTCTCAATGATGGAGCGCGTTCCGCATACACGCCCATCCGGGGAACAGGCGAAGAGGAAGACGATGGATGCATTGGGTGCACTAACGCCAGCGACTATGAAACAACTGGTGGTGCTCAGTTCAAACCAGCCACTGAGAGCTTCCAGCTCACCAGAGAGAATCCCGATCTGGAGCCTGCTTTCGAGCAATTCCTCCACAACGCCTCACTATGGGTGGATGCCAGAAATATAAAAGGGGATAGAACCAATCCACCAAATGGAGCGCTCCTCAATGAGTGGAAAGACCTGTCAGCGAATGGAAACCATGCCATCCAGAGTGGCAGCGGTGATTATCCCATGTATATGGGAAGCCGCCAGGCTGTCAGATTCTCGGGGCGTACATTCCTTCGAGCTGCGGATGCTCCGTCCTTGGATATGTCGCAGGGGATGACTGTGCTCTACGTTGCTTCGCACAATGACGACGATACTGGAGTCGTCTTTGACAAGGGAGGCGACAATGGGGTTGAACACAGAATAGAACGCAATGGAAGAATTCGTGTCCGACTTGATGATGGGAGCAGATCCGACACCATCGATACAAGTCGTAATCTGTCCACGGAAGTAGGTCAGAGAACTCTATTCGCCGTGAGATCCAATGGCTCTGACGTAGAGCTGGGACTCAACGGACTCCAGGAATTCTCAACCACATCCCTATCCGGAATAAATAATACTTCTGATCCGTTCATCATTGGTGAAGGTCTGGACGGCCGCAATGGTCTTAAAGGCGATATCAATGAACTGATCGTCTGGAACCGGTACCTCACAGATCTGGAAATTCAGAAAGTCGAAATCTACCTCTCCGAGAAATGGAATATCAGTCGCCAGGTTCAAGATAACCTGAGTGAACTGCTGCGATCAGCCTCCGTCTGGCTCGATGGCGGTGAAGTTCAGGGAAATTATCGCGATCCTGCAAATGGCAGCTCCATTAACAATTGGGATGACCTGACCCGCAATGAGAATGATGCCAATCAGTCCTCTGATTCCCAGGCGCCAGTATATAACGCCGGTAATGAGTCTGGAGATTTTGATGGAACCTCCTTCATGGAGATTTCTGATGACAGGTCTCTGGTTCCTGATAATGGTATTACTCTACTATATGTTGGCACACCTCAGCTTGGGGGTAACCAGGTTGTCGCGTCCTATGATGATAATGAGGGTTGGATGCATCGCATCGAGCCAGACGGCCGTCTTTGGTCTCTCATCAGCGACGGAGACAACTCCGAATCCGTCATGAGCAGTGCTTCCATGGCGGCTCCGAATGGGGTCCGATCCCTCTTTGGAACAAGACTCACCCGCAGTGAGGCCAGTCTCTATCTCAATGGTTTCAAGGAATCCATATCTGTTTCAAGAAGAGGAGTCACAGATGAAGATGCCGACCTTATCATCGGTGCCATCGAAGCCGGAAATCAGCATTTTCATGGATCTCTTAATGAATTCATCTATTTCAATCGTGCTTTGAGCGATCTTGAGATCCTCAAGCTGGAGACTTATCTGGTTGAGAAATGGAACCTGCAGGACAATGTTCCTTTGACTCACCCGGGTCGTGATACTACTCCCATTCTCGAGAGCAATCTGGGGGCAGTATGGTATAAAAACCGCATCAATCTTGAAGAGGATTTTTATCTCCTGACAGACATGTATCTCGGTGGCAATGAATCCGGGGAGGGTGGGATTACCATCACTCTGCAGAACTCCATCGATGAAGTGGATACACAGCCAGGCAGCATTGCCAATCTAGGAGCCGTGTCACCTGGATTTGGAATTTACTTCAAGACATTCAGTGAAGGGGCTGACCCATCATTTGATCATGTTGGATTTTATGAGAATGGCGTTCTCGTACCGGTTGGACCCAATCCTGCCCCGATTGATCCTGATAATGACAACGTGGAAGACGGGAGATGGCATAGTGTAGCCGTTGAATGGAATGCCAATGAACAGATCATGAGCGTCTATCACGAAGGCGAACTTATACAGACCATTCAGAGAGATATTATAGCTACAGCATTTGGCGGCGATTCTCTGGTGTTCCTCGGGTTCACCGCTTCGTCAAACCCGGATCAGCCAAACTCATATGGAGCCAAGATCTGTGAATTGAAAACCCCCGATCCCACACTGGACCGGTTTACATTGACAACCCGATCAGTTGGTTCTGAAGGATTGACCTCTCAGGGTGTCATACTGGATGAGAATCTGACCATAATTTCAAACCCTGCTGATGCCATCATTGACGGGGCACTTGTTATGTTCCGCAGTCCTTTTGATGCGACTATCGAAAGTCTGGGATTATTTGGCCAGTCAGGCACCAGTGGTTCCATTAATGGGCTGTCCTGGTCCTTTGACCCCTCAACCGGTGTCATGTCACTTACAGGCAATGCACAGGTCAATGTCTACCAGACTGCCTTGAGACAGGTCGCTTATTTCAATTCAGATTTCCTGAATTCAAGTGGTGTGACTCATGACTTCAGTATCAGTCTTGGATTGGGCATACCATTCACGGGCAGAAATGGAAGCTTCAGTATTCCTCATTTCTATCAGGTGTTGAGCCGGACAGATGCCATGAGCTGGCTGGAAGCCCGTAAGCTGGCTGCGTCCAAGAATTATCTGGGTCACCAGGGATACCTGGCGACCATCACTTCTGCTGAGGAAAATGCTGTTGTGTCCTTCATCAATGGCGGCAATGAAGCCTGGCTTGGTGCCGGTGATTCCTACCGGGACAAGGAATGGAGATGGCTGACGGGTCCGGAGTCCTATGAGGACTCATCACGCGGCCGGATCTTCTACCTGCAGAATGGAGTGCCAGGACAGACCAGTGCCGACGGAGCCGTTGGAGGCTATTCCTATAATGGCTACTTTGCGAACTGGCAGACCGGGAAACCAGATGACCTGATCGATTTTGCTCCCGAAGAATACGCCGTTATGAGCAGTGACGGACAGTGGGATGACCGCTCCCTTTTTGCTCAGGGACAAATCCACAATTATGTCGTTGAATTTGGTGGCCTGAGAGGGGAACTCAGCAATCGTCTGTATTCAGCTCTGCGATTGAATCTCGGTCGGGCCGATGAGGATGACGATGGTGTTCCCGATGAATATGACAATTGTCTGGGAACCATTTCTGGAGCACAGGTTGATGCTTTTGGATGTGCCATTCCGACATTCACTGCCGGGGATGTTGTTGGAGTCATGGAGACAGCCATACCACTTTCAATCCGCTTTGGATCGGTCGTGGCGACCAATGACTTCCGTGTATACGGTCTTCCTGATGGTGCTATTCTATCGCATGGCTTCCAGAGCCGCAGTGGCCATTGGCTTGTGCCATACAATCAGATTGAAAGTTTGGCCGTGGTTCCACCCAAGGGGTACTTTGGTCAAAGCACAATCACCATTGCTCAACCGGGCAACAACCTTTTCACTCAGGCAAACCGCGGAACCTTCGGTGCCGGAAACAGTCAGTATGGTGGCCATATGCTTAACCAATATACAGACTATCTGTATTCAGTCGGCCAACCACAGTCGACACAATATACCGTCACCAAATCCACACCCTGGATTGGCAGTGTGAATATCCGCGACCGTCGCGACCCTAACAATGGATACATATCCGTGTTTGATTTGCAGGAGAAGATCGATTTCCTCGAATACTCATTTGAGAATCTGACTCCATTCGCCAACTATGAGTTCTCATTCTGGATGGCTAATCTGGATAATCCGCTGGGTGCCTTCCTCCAGCCTGTCAATATTGGAGTACTTCGGTCAGATGAAGGGGCCTTATCTCCCATATATCAGACTCAGGACATTCCCGGGCTCAGATTACCTCACGGGGATCCACAACGACGCTGGGAACACCATGGTGTCAGTATGGCAAATCAGGGCGGCACTGAAATCTCGCTCAATCTGAGGAATCTTCTTTCGAGCGCCGCAGGAAATAATGTGGCCTTGGATGATATCCGATTCAGCCAGTTGGTGATTGATCCAATGAACCTTACAGTTATTGGCCCAGAGATAACCACTGAAGATACGGAAGGATATAACAATGACACCATTCCTGTTGTAGTAGAGCGTAGTGATGTTCAGTCCTCCAGACCATTTCTGGTTCTGGGCGTTATTGACGGAGCCGAACTTTCGCACGGAAAACGGATTGGTCGCCACGCCTGGATTGTGGGTTCCCGATCAGTTGGTGATCTTTCAATCCTCCCGCCTAAAAACTTTGAGGGCGAAATCCCATTGGAGATTGTCCAGTTTGGAATCAACCTTTCTGTCACTGGCCGCGATCTGTCAGAGTTCAATAATGTTGAACTGGGTGACTCCTCTGAGTTTGACCGGAACAACAACCTGTCTCCCCGTATCAGAGAAACATTTGATCCGGATGGCACACCTCTGTTTGTGGTATATCCTCCCGGAAATACCCGTCAGGCCAATAACGTCATTGCTCATGCTGTGCGGGCCATATATGAAATGCACCAGGCTGCATACCTCACTTATACATACAGAGTGCCTCACACATATCACCGTCCTATTTCCAACATCTGGCCATATACAGATTCCATCACCTTCAGAAAAGAGGACGATGATGTGACTATCCAGACAAAACTGGATAATGGTCTGGCCACTCTATCCACGGAACTGGAGCAGTACCTGGCAACCCAGGCTCAGTCCCTACCTCCGGACTGGCCACTCACCATGCCTAAGTTCCTCAGCTCATTCTGGGCACCGGTCAATGGTCATCTGGCTGTTAGCACCACACTAACCGGGCTCGTCGTCGAGTCGGATGATGTCGAGGACATGTTCAATGAAACGCCTGGAACCTTTGTGGCTGGCGGCCACTATCGCTACGACACTGGTTTTGTGAATCCACGTTTTACCCGGATGACCGGGTCCGTGACCGTCACAAACTTTGCCGAAACGATTGCTGTCGCAGCCAGTGAGGACTACACATTGTCCTTCTCCATGAAAAATACCGGAGACTCTGAAAATGTCTCCGTGTCGGCTAAAATCAATGGAACCGAAATCTTCGCCAGCTCCAATATCATCAATGATGGTGATTGGAATACATATGTGACAAGCTGGAATTCCGGTGTCAGCACATCAGCTGAATTGGAGATTACGACCACTGGAGCCCCCGGATTTGATTCAGATATCACTCTGGGGGACCTTGAGTTGGCTCAACATTTAACTTCCGATGTTCTCGTTACTGTGCTTTCTGCTGACGACGTTCCGCCGGTGGCGATGTCCACAGTGATTCAGATAAGTGATTCATCGCCTGTGCCAGTCGATGTGGTCAACCTTTCGTGGGATAATGAAGGTATGATCGATCCGACATCTGTCTCGATCGTTACGCTACCCACTAAGGGTTCGGTCATTGTGGATCCGGTGACCGGTGTAGTGACATACACACCCACAGCCGGGCCTGAAGATGACGAGTTCACATACTTCCTCAAAGATGATATTGGCAACGTTTCCAACGAAGGAAAAATCATCTTGGCCAAGACCATAATTGAATCGGCACCGGACGATCTCATCGGATACTGGGCCTTTGATGAAACTGAAGGACTGGTAGCCAACGATTCATCCAGCTTCAAGAATCATGGTCAGCTGAATAATTACACTGAAGATGGTGGTCAATGGGTCTCGGGTCAATTGAGCAACGCTCTCGAATTCGGTGGGCCAGACACTGAACAGTTTGTTCTGGTCCCCAACTATCCGAAGGTAACCACACACATGAGTGTCAGTGCCTGGGTCTGGGCATCCAGCTACCAGAACTATGCCACCATCATTAAAAACTGGGGTGAAGGAACCACGGGTCAATTCCATTTTGACCTTGGGCAGCCCGGCAATTCGGGAACAGTCACAGTCGGCCAACCAGACAGCACACCTCCTTTGGAACCAGTCAGTTATCGCCCCGGCGACACCAACTCGGTCGTTCGCCTCGGAGGTATCCGAACCAGTCCCGGAACAGGGGGGGTTGAGGTATCGCAGGTCAACCCGATTGCTCTGAATGCCTGGAACCACTATGCCATGGTGGCCGATGGAACCCACATCATCCTCTATCACAATGGCGTTGAGCTGCAGCGCAATCCCTACAATGGTCAGTTCAATACCGCCAATGTCGATGCCTTGGGTATCGGAGCCAAGCTGGATGATTTTGGAACCGGAGCCGCTTTTGAAACTCCCGGATTTCTGGACGGCCGTCTCGATGACTTGGCGATGTGGAATCGTGCACTGACTCCAACCGAAGTCGCCAATATATATAGCGATGGATTGGCTGGCGTGCCAATCCTTGGAGAACGTGGAAATCTCCAGGCGCCTTCAATCACCCAGAATCCTGAGAGTGTTGAAGTTTCAGCGGGGCAGTCATTCGTACTGGGCGTCGGGTTTGATGGATCTTCACCGCTTGTTGTTCAGTGGTATAAGGATGGTGTTCCGATTGTCGATGCCACTGAGATCACATATTCGGTCGAAAGCGCCCTGGCTGGTGACAGCGGAACCTACTCCGTTCGTGTAACCAATGCTGCTGGATCAGTGACGTCAGCTTCGGTGACTGTCAGTGTTCTCAAGACTGACAGACTTCATGAGAATCTGGCTCTCTATTACCGGTTCGATGATGGAGCTGGATCCGAGCCACTCGATGACTCAGGCAATAATAACCATGCCGAAATAATCACTAACGGACTGCCACCAGTATGGTCAAACGGACACTTCGATGGCGCTATCGAATTTGATGGAGACGCCTCAGGTATGCATGGCAAAGTCAGCTCATTCGCAGTCTCCACCAATGCCGTCAGTGTATCTGCCTGGGTCAAAGCTCAGACTATGCCTGCGTATGCATCCATTATCCGGAATTACGGTGACACCAGTGAGACCGGACTCTTCAGTCTGGGACTCGATGGGGCCAGTCCGCGCATCTCAAATACCATTGCGCTTGAAGGCGGCGAGGAAACTCTTGTTTCCGATACAGACATGCAGACCGACACCTGGACTCATGTGGCCGTTGTCATCTCGGCCAACCGTCACTTCCTCTTCCAGGATGGTGAGCTGGTGGCTCGGGGAAGTGGAGGAACATTTGCCGGAAACCCAATGGATGTCATCGGAATCGGAGGACGTCTGGGAGATGATGGCGATCTCTCTGCCGGATTCCCGCATATCTGGGATGGTCAGATCGATGATGTGGCTGTCTGGGGAAGAGCTCTCACGCGTTTGGAAGTTCGCTCCCTTTACAATAAGGGATTGGTGGGTGAAAGTCTCGGACAGCTCCTGGGCAATCTTCCCGTCCATATTGTCGAGCAGCCTCAATCGGTTAAGACCGCTGAAGGTCTTTCTATCACACTGACTACGGAGATTGAAGGTCCCGCCACTGTCTTCCAGTGGTATAAGGACGGACAACCTCTGCCAAGCCAGATTGAATCCACTCTGGTCATTGAATCAGCGACGACTGACGATTCTGGTGAATACCAGCTCGTCGCCGGTAATTCACTGGGAACCATTACATCAGATACCGCCGTGGTTGAAGTCATCAGTGTGAGTGGCCTGAGCAATGGAGTTGTCGGATACTGGCCATTCAATGAGGCCTCAGGTCATCAGGCCGCTGATCACTCCGGCAATGAATCTCATGGAGAACTTCGCGGATACCTTTCTGATTCAGATCAGTGGGTGGCTGGAAAGGCTGGCAATGCTCTCGACTTCGGTGGATTCATCGATCAGCACTATGTCTTTGTGCCAACCTGGCAGCGTCCGGATACAGAACTCTCCATATCCGTATGGGTCAAACCTGACAACCTCGACTACGATGCCACTATCGTCAAAAACTGGGGTGACGGAACATCGCTGGCCGGTGCAGATGTCCTCGGACAATTCCAACTCGGTCTGGCATCCACGACTGGTGAAGTGGCTGCCATTATGCCGCTGACTGAGGATGGAACATCCACAGCACTGGCCCAGAGCTCCGGAACCCAGTTGTCGACTGCCGACTGGACTCACGTGACCATGGTCTATAATGCACCTGACGCCACCGACCTGGTGGATGATGGTGTCTTTGATAATGGTCTGGCATCCTGGAGTGCTACGGGAGCAGTCTCCTCAACCGGTGGGGAAGTCCGCCTCGGTGAAGCAGATGCTCCGGGTGAAAACACCCTCAGTCAGGAGTTGAGTACCGTCTCTGGTGAAACATACACGCTGAGCTTCGACTATCGCGACAACAGCATCTTCGCCATGCAGTCACTCAGAGTCTACGTGGATGGCAACCGTAATTTGCTGACATCTATCCAACTCCTGACAAGTATCAGTGGTGACACATACGTCAATTACACGTTCGAATTCACTGCTGACAGTTCCAGCACGACACTGCGCTTTGTCGACACATCCGATACTTCGGGTCTGACCAATCGTGGAAGTGTTGGGGTCGATGGGTTCCTTGATAATATCTCGGTCACAAACAGGGCCGACGGCACCATGAGTCTCTATCTCAATGGCCAGTTTGTGGATTCGTCACCTCTTTCCACAATCAAGTCCAACCCGCTCATCAGTGCCCTCGGTATCGGTGTCCGCCTCAATGATGCAGGCACAGGACCTGCCTGGGATATGTCATACTGGGATGGCCTTATCGACGAACTCACCATCTGGAATCGTGGAATTTCCGTCAATGAAATTGCCGCCATCCATTCACTGGGTTCAAAATCCAAGGGCCTCTCCGATGTAATACCATCCTTCATGACCCAGTCTCTTGAGCCTGTCGAAGGTCATGACCTGAGCCGACTCAGTGTCGGTTCTACTGATCAACCGGTGACAACCGCCAATGATGTCTTCGAGGAACCACGGATTCTCGTCACTCAGGAAAATGGTGTCATCACTCTGGTATGGCCCGCTGGTATCTCCCTCCAGGGAGCCACCTCGGTCACATCCGATGACTGGAACCCTGTCGGTGGTGAAGCCACCAGCTCCGGCTTCCTCCAACTCCAGGCAGACAGTCTCGAGGATGACATCCAGTTCTTCCGCCTGGAATCCACACCCGTCCGGTAATTCCCGGCACCCCATCTTTTATCATTACCCAGCCGGCCCGCACTCGGGCCGGTTTTTTTATGCCCGGAACACCATGTCCACCATGTCCACAGAATTTTCAAAGAACGCTGACAAAAAATAACCAGCCACATAAATGTATCGACTCATAATGGGGCATACTGAAAGCAAAAATGATTTAAAAGAAGACACACATAAAATATGCGGAGTCGGCTGTGGAGATTTTCGGCCACGGGTTGAGTCTGATTGTCCGGAAATCAGGAATAAACCGGGACAGGAATTGCAGGATAATGTGCCAGAATAAAATAAACGTTACGTTGTTTTCTGGACAGGGTTGAGGCAACAGGGGGGGCTGGAGGTTTTCATTGACCCGGTGAGTGATCAATAAAGGTGCAAATGTGTCCTGTAACGAGTCACGTATATATTGGGTTTTGCGATACGGTGTGTGTTGAGATGTTGAAATTGGACACTATCCACAATTGGATCAGCATATTAAGAGATGGGCTTATTTTCCGAAAACAACTCAGGTATTACGCTGGTTTTCAGCAGGTTTTATCGGGAAATACGGGGGGATCCGGGTGTGAGTCGGATATAGGGACAAACCACAAAACATTTTCCGTTCCTACAAAGGGGGACTGCCGGAAATCATTTGATATGAAATGGACTTAACTGAACTGAGTTGAATTGGGTCGGTTAATTATAAATCAGGAAATATTTTATAAAGGTTATATGAATCAGAAATTCATGGTGAAAAATGCATGTCGGGGCTTTATGGGGCTGAAGTTGCGGCACAATTGGATGGAGAGGCTGGCTGGGCGGCTTCCTGGTTTGAGGGAAGCAGGGCTCTTCAAAGGAGTCTCTATTATGCCTGCTATGGCTATCATCATGATTGCAATGCTCAGCGTGGATTCCACCGAAGGTGCTGCCATACATCTCCTCAATTATAATGGTAATATCGAGGCCTACGAAATTGATGGCGCACCCCGTCCCACAGTTTT
>JAULKQ010070420.1:0-20170 GCA_032356285.1 Smithsoniella earleae | reverse complement strand
CTACAATCTCAAGCTTTGCACTACTCATCGCCGAACAGCTCAGCGTACTGTTTTTACTACTCCACAACATTTTCTCTCGCAAAATTGACCTTGACCATTGTTTCTGACAGATAAAAAAATACCTTCTGTGTGCTGGGATACTTGAGTTCACCATGCACGGTGAATCTGCTCAAGGCAGGTTTATCCATAGAAACTTGGAACACGAACGAGTCTCAGTGACTATTAGTATTCGAAGAATTTGACCGTGCAAATGAAGCTCTAATGGGGAAGGTGGGTGCATATCTATGTGGTTGAACTTTGCTCCTACACAAGTCAAAGAAAGTGAAACATGTTGTGATATCCAGTTTTTTAAATTCAGGAGTCGCACTGAAGGCTTCCCAGCCGGTTCTCTTACTGTACTTGAAAAATCCATCTTTGGTTCGAGAAGCACAGCAAGCAGAATTGTACAAACTTTTAATGTCCAATGCAAAGAACCTTTGAACAAATTTTTTGATTCTTATTTTATCAACAAACATAGACACTAGTGAAGATCCCCGAATTGTGAACCATTCCTCGCGCACCCGCAGTTAGGTTTTGTTGAGATGAATGATAGTTCTCAGGTACCAAAGAATGTATGAGAGACAGTTCTTGAAACGCCCAGGCCATAAGCTGCTAGGATGCAAGAAACAGGTGGATTTGGGGGGTCGATAAGCATGTGGTATTTGTGTGCATATATATATATATATATGTGCTAGTTATCACACTACAGCGGTCAATAAGCTACCACCTAAGCTATTTGTGCTAGCTACCACCAAGCTAATTACGGTGACATTTGAAAATAAGCCAACACGATTCCTTGAAAGAGTTGCTGCAATTCAATGATAACAAGAATTCCATCTGACTGCGGATGCAAGACATACATGTACACCTATTTGAAATAGTGCCATAAAATTCCTTTACTCGGTATTCTTGACAAGTTGTCAGTATACTCGAATCCGATGTAGATGTCACTTACACACAAAAATCGACACGAGAAAATAAATGTGTTTACCGTGCTCCACGGCCCACCGCCGTGTTACAGTGGTCGATGAAACGAGCTCGGACATGCAGAGCCTGAATGTGCTCACTCCTATTGTAAGGCTTTGACATCCGCGTCCTGCAACCCCCATTGCGTTGCACTCGGATGCATTTTGTATTAAGCTTGTCCAGCTGAGTGCAGATTTTATCCAGTTCTGCATGAGCAATGTACATGTGAGCTGAGCGTCTCGGCCCTCAGGGAATCGTAACTACAACAGTGGGTGTGATAGTAACACTAAGAATCATCTAAAAGCACCTGTAGTTACATAGTTTTGTATATTTGGCACGACGGGAAGCGATACCTAAGTCTTGCTTTCTCTCAATAGAGTTGATTGGCCGGGTACTGCGTGCCCGAGTGGGTGATAGCTTCACTGTTGCACAAGCTACCTCCCAATACGGATCTTCTGTAGTATGTGGCAAAAGTATCCCAGTTTGTGGTGGTTTGGAGTTTTTCTGGGATGTAGTGCCCTGAAGAAAGGTCTCGAGATGGAGACAAATTCTACCGACGACACTGGAAATTCTGTGCAGCGTTCAACCCACTATCACCCGAGGTTTCGCTACTAAGAATGAGAAGACTACATATAACCGATATATAGTTGGGTTTTACCGGAATGTGACTCTTTCCTCCTCCACCACTGTTCCAAGGACGCGGGTGGCTTTTGTAATCCACCGACTCGCGCTTTTTGAGCCAGGTTGCAATGTTCCTGGCTCTTGTTATTTTGTTAGGGCGGCACACGCCAGCATTTCTATGAACTCTCCTGTAGGTACTCGAGTTCGTTCCTGCCCGTTTCTTGTGAAATGTTCGTTACTTCATTCAAGATGAAGCCAAAGAGTGCGAAAGCAAGCGACTAACCACTCCAAGACGTCTTCCATTCGTGTGTTCAGGCTACAGTCCGGTGAGGATGCTTTTTGAGCGAGTTCGTCCTCATCGAACCCTTTGTTATCGTGCTTTGTCTGCAATGCTTCACAACCTAAAACTTGCGCTTGTGCAAGTAAATCAAAGGCTGTTTGAAGGTCGTCCCTGTCGCATGGGGGGACCAACTCGGGTGGGCGGAAACAGGTCATTATTCAATCCTGTTCAGTTAACATTGCATCTTGCCAATTTACACAAGCACTCTGCCCGAAGCCGTTTCAGTACATATCGCTTATCATGCCCCTGTGGAGTGACTGAGACCTTACTCTGATGATGGGCGAACGCTATCTTCACATGACAAGCATGGCATGCATCTTTTAATGCTTCTTGTACCTCCCAGTCAAACCTGATACTTAACTCCAGCTTTCTGCGCGAGCAATGGGTTATAACAAACATAACAAATATATTCCGAGATCTTTCTGTTGAATACACGAATCAACACCGTATAGCGCCACAAGTGCGAATCTTTTCGTTGTGTTTTACATTGATTTGTATGTGACAAGTGCATGTGAAAGGGCAAAAAAGGCGTACAATATTGCTATTTGGTTGCAGATTTAACTTTTGGGTCAGCATAGTTAGTGCACTTAAGTGTTGCATGGAAGGCAATCTGTCTGCTGCCTCAGTTAAAATTCGAAGTGCAAATTGTAGCATATAATCTACTAGAGTTTTTTATTTCAATTGATAAAAATACAGTGTTCCTCTCACCTGAGGGAGATGTTTCAAGCGAAGAGTGTATCCAATCTGCAGGTCTTGGAGGAGGTGTCTGTACAGATAATGACTCCAATGACAATGAGAGATATTACATATGGATACTATTCACTGTGTCATAAACAGAAATCTGTCAAGTTTGGGAAATTCTTAGACACAGTGTGTGCAGACCCACTCATGGTTTCTCGGATTGAAAGTATAACTGTTGACAAACAAGGTTCCTTCTATTCCTGTACGAATTCAAGTTTTCTCATCAACAGTGAATACAAATAATTACGTTATCATTCTGCACACATAGTCCCGGGAGCTCAAAAACGAGTAACAGTGATGCAACTGTAAACCAAGGAGCACCGTTTCGATAAATCACACTGTTGTTCAGCATGAATAAGTGTGATGTCAACCTCTGACTGTATCGGTGATGAATAATTTGTACTGAGAAGGCAAGACCTTCATGAAGTAGCGATTAATTGAGCAATACTGATTCGCTGGCAAGGTGGGAGGAGTGTGTATAGTTGACAAACCAAAGGACATTCAAGTTAACAATGCAAATTTGAAAGGACCATGCAACTCCAGATCAGGCAAACCAACCCATTGAAATTTCTGAAACATGCTTTAGCCCCTGGATAGTGTTGCGCTTGACTAGAATTTACACAAGATCTAGACACCATTTGATAACAAGGTGCTGCTATTTTGGAATTCCAGACTTAGCAGCAAGCCATCACATCTTCACCAGATTCATCATGATCAAGGAAGTCCAGCTAGCATGTCCTTGTTTCTCTTCAGTAACGCTTCAACGACTGACTCCCTGGAGCCGCTCAGGTGCAATTCAGGGAGATCGATGCCCCCTGCATAATCAGACAAGTTTCTACTACTTCTGTACGATTACCGGTGGAATGTCCAGCCAGTGTTGCAGCGCAATAGAAGCACACCAGGGGTTTGTTTGTCACCTTCCTGGAGTGGGCTCGGATGCAGTACAGACGGGTTCCTTCCCTCACGACCTGGTACCATTGGTATTGGGTTCAAGAGCTGGACGTTGTAGCACGTGTTTTGTGAAGGAAGCACTCCAGTGTTACAGACACTAGTTGTATGCAAGGTACCAGCAAAACAGTTGTCTGTGTGTTGAGAAAAGCCTACTCGCTTACGGGGAACGGCAGCCATGCCAGGGGGAAGGGATGGCAGATCTGTCGGAGGGTCAGATACAGGTTCGTGTGGAGTAGATGTTTGCAGATACTTTGAGTTCGTTTCTCGAAGGTGCGGCGTCAGGAGTCGAGGATTGCTGTTGTCGATTGCAAAGGGTTTCGGGCAACTGGGCATTGAGACGTTACTGGAGGGATACAACTGGGCATTCTGTTCTGCCTTCTGATTCTCGCTATTTTGGCCAGCTGGCACTACAAGAGGGCTCTTGCAGCCGGCAGTACTACGAGGGACTGATTCTGGAACGCAATCCGTGATAGCATACTCGCAAAGGACACCCATGCGCTCGGACGCGGATATTGCAGCAGCAATTGACCGCTGGTTGTGCTCCAGTGACCTCTGGTCGGCTGGAGACATAAGCGCCCATCGGCCGAACTCCATTGCCGCTGTGACGTAGGCAGATGCACCATGTGGTGCAGACACCTGAACCGTATGCACACTTGTCCCAGAAAGCCGTCCAAACAAGCTCCAAAGCACTGGAATTGCTCACAGAAGCGCACTGCTACGGTGGTGGTGGTGCCATCTCTGTGAACCACCTCCGCCATCCGATGCCATCTGTCAACCGCAACCAGGGTCCTGTCGGCGAATCGAACTCGAATCCGACGATCCTCAAATGCAGTGAACACGCCAACGTCTGGCACTGACTGCTTTGCCACCACCTCCGAAGACTGTACTGATGCATGGCTGTCCCTCTCACCACTGGCACTACTCCCGGCAGCCTCACTAGCCGTCTCCAAAAGCGCGCAAACATTTTGCTTCCTGGAAAGCCCACATTCTAACACCAGGTGTTTCTGCCACCCAGAAATAATTTCAGCTCTGAAAGGCTCCCACTTCATTCTTACATCTGCTAAGACATGGAGATCAACGCATGATAAAACCTAAGTGTCTGAACGAGTGGTTACCAGGGACTGTGGATTCGGCTTACACTATGGTGGCCACATGCATCAGAAGTACTCCTTGCTATTTAAGGCGGATCTAGCAGACTGAAGGGTTGTGCAGAGATTCGAAAACTGCGACTTGATACCAGACTCATGACCCTTTAGAAGGCGAATTGTACATCTGAAGTAGCTATGAGTTATGCACAACAGATGCAGCCAGTCTGGTGGCTGTAGTGAAGCCCGAAGATTGCAAGATCTGTGGTCCGATATGATCCGATCCAATCCGACCTACTGATATCCCACTGGTGCCATAGTAAATTGAGACTTTCACTGAGTCCGTGACGCACGCTACCCCACATAGAGCAAGTCCAGGATTATACGAGCGAGTGATAGAAGGAAAAAATTGCCGCTCTGGTCTGTTAGGAGTCAAAAAGCGCCAAATCCGTACTGGATTTAATTGATTGTTGACCTCTATTATGTCGTACACACAGTGGTTCGCGGTGTCATGATTTATCAATCAACATGGTCGAAGAAATGCTGACTTAGACTGTATCAACACAGTGAAGACTTCAACTTACCACGGCACTCTATAATTCGGGTACTACTGAAAATCTGAATCATCGGCTAATGGCCTGTCCTGGATGCCTCTTAGGCAGTGCTATTGACCCGCGATTGCTATTCTTGTACCCTGACCGTCTCGGGTGAATCCTACTCTTGGATACAGCTGCACTACCTGGATTGTATCTGGTTTGTTGCAGGACAAGACAGACGACACCTGAAGTGCATGACTGCTTCAGCAAATGGCTGAAACTCGTATCTTCCGGACCCATTGGCTGACCATGCATGGACAGGGAGTGCATTAGCTCTATACAGAGAGTCAACTTGGTGAGCTCGCTGATGCCGGATGAAGCTGCCGTTGTCGCAGCTTGCAAGGAATGATTCATCGTGAGCAAGCCATGCATGGACTTCATGCGTGGCAGGCAGGAATTGCATGAAAATATCCGGCCTCCAGTAGATTTGGACAACATCCTGTGGACACAATGGCATTTTCAATCAAAGGCAGTGAGCCAAGCCTGTGCCAATGGAGTGTCAAAGTGGACAAGTTTGTTAATTGGAGCTCATTCAAGGATGCAGTCTTACCATGGTGACTCATCGCATTGACTGCGTCAGTGAAGATCTATCTATACTTGACTGTGCAGTGATGATTTTCTGCCTGTTAAATCTGGCCAAAATCGCTAAGGAATCCCTGCCTGTGTACTCAAGCACACTGCCTTCAGTGGATGTGTCTGGGCTAGTTTCCGTGTTCATGGATTTGGCATAAATTCAATTGCAGAAGCTGCGAAAGTGTAATATTCTCAGCCAGTATTTAAAAAATCAGTAGTACTATGGACTGAGAACCCTGTATAGGTGTTAGAAGACAAAACCTTCAATGTTTCATGAGGTGTTTGATGGCTTGGCGAGGAGCAGGAATTGAATGAAAAACCTTGTCAGAGACGTCAGTGTGTATGTTTGTGAACTTGTTAGAGGATAGCCTGGATTTTCACCTTGTCTGATGGTAAAGTATCAGCTGGGTCTGTCCACCACGAATTCTGAGAGAAAAAATTCGGATTCTCGAAGGCAGGCTCACTCGCCACTGGCAAGTTTGTTGTTCGTGCGATGATGTCACTATGTTGCGGCATTGAGCCTAGTTCGTCCAGTAGAGCTGTGTCTCCGCCTGAAAAGGAAACAGTGATCAATGAAATCTCGCTCGTATCCTTCTGTCGTCCGTGTCTAGAATGAGGGACACTTGCCCCAATACACTGTACAGGGTGAGGTGAACGTGTCATTTGATCTAGGCTTATCGGTCGAATCTCCATGAAGTCTCGCACAGTAGTACACACTTGCTTCGATTGCACTGTTTCGCACGCAACGACGTGGCTAACACTAAATAGCGGGAACTTGCCTGGAACAAACTTAATTATTACTACGTACCTTGACTTGTAGGGTCGATGCCAGTTACATTGAGAGCTTTTAAAGCCATGTTCAGCGGGAATTCCCATCGCTCAGGGAAATCAGCTGTGGCGAAGACTTGGGTTTGCCAAACATAATGGTAGTTCAGAACGTCGCCTTGCCCACCTGATGTCTTACCAATCAAAAGGGGAAAGCAAACAGCAAAGCGTCTACCGTGGGGATGAAGGACTAATCTAGCTGTCTCCTCCTCACTTTGTAGCGACACCCTCCCATCCTCTAACTTCTGCAAAACGAGCATGTGGTGCCTACTTACTGGGTGGACGTGGATGATCGTTTTGGTGGCATATGGTTTGATTGATATAAATTCTCAAACTATGAAAATTTGCCTGTAAACAATTGGTAGATTCCGCATCTCCCAGGCTCGCAGGCCACCTAACGTATGAAATGGGATAACCGAGACAGAATGATAGCTCACTGCATCGTCTTTCGAGTGCTTCAAGCCATACTATACAATCCAAGTGCATATTGCGGAAGGATAAGGCCGCGCAAAGCCTCTCAGAGTACTGCGATACAACGAACGCGCAATTTTGTCGAATAATTTTCTGTCCGTCTACATAAGCAAACATGCCACCTTGTGGTGATAGGATGAGAATTGCTCTATCCACATAGACAACTTTCATACGTTGGTCTGACAGAAGCTGAATGTGATGTATGTCGCACATGCCTAGACCGAGTTCAGCTAATTCATGGAACAAGTTCAGTGTCCATTCAAAATTCCCAAAACTTGTTTCCAAGGCTAATACTTACGGTGGTTGTGAGCAAGAGATGACCTACTCTTGTGTTGAAGCCGCTGTCGGTTGGGTCAATTGTGCCCAATTAGAAGCTTCGTGAAGGGTCTTAGCAGGATCAGAACTTTCTGCATCCCATGCTGTGTGGAGGCGAGCTAATGCCATCCTCAGCGACCTTGGTTCATGATACTCTATTCCCTCTTTATTGTACAACATCATGATCGATTATATAATGTTCGAATGTGCGATCTCTCACTCAGTACGTTGCGGTCAGTGTCAACTTCGCACCCAAAATAGAATGATGCAGATTGCGCGCCCAGCGTCAAGCTTGCCCAAAAAGGGACGAGTTGGACTTGATCTTCGAAGGGTATGCTCCACTGTATGTGCAGTGCGGCCAAACATCAACCTGACTCAACCATGTTGAGTTCTTATCGAGTGATGGTGGCATGTCGTCGTTCCGACATGTTTCGTGATGTCCTATTTTAAGTTCCTGCAGGTACAGTCTGTTCCACAAATGCGTAACGTTGGATGTAAATCGGAGATTACCGATGATATCAGGAATAAAATCGCGTTTGTTGCGGGCGGGGACCCCAACAGCATTACACCCAAGGACATCTACCAGGGTACCGCCCATAGCGTCCGCGAGAAGCTTTTTGATGAATTTAACATCACAAACAAATATTTGGAGTATGTTTCCCTTAAGCGTAGCCTCTGGGGAGTTGAATGGCTTGTTTTAAGAAGGTCAATGCTAGTAATTTGCGAGCTAGGTCGATGGCAGGCGAGTCCTGATTCAACTACTCGAGCAGTCATGGCACGACCTAGCAACCTTTGACACCACAGCTTTAGTATATAACTACTGTTCGTTCATGTATAACTGTATTCATTGTCATATGTATCTTTTGTTTCGGGTGTTGCAAGCACTGCGCGGAATGGTGGCGTGACTTTAGCACATGATTACCACAACAATATTCTTCATGTTTGAACCGCTGAGGCAGCTTTGGGTGGAACAAGCTAACGGCGTTGAACGTAATCACTTGATGTTCGTAGAGTTGTCGTTTTATGCAGGGAACAGGACCCGAAATTTGTCTACTACCTTTCCGCAGAGTTCTTGATGGGCCGTTCTTTGCTCAATGCCGTGTATAACTTAGGCATTCGGGACTCGTATGCGGAAGCAATCAAAGAACTTGGCTACGACTTGGAGGTTGCTGTCCAAAACGAGCGCGATGCATCCCTCGGAAATGGCGGACTTGGTCGCCTCGCAGCATGCTTCTTGGATTCTATGGCAACTCTAAGTCTGCCGGGTTGGGGCTACGGAATCAGGTACAGATATGGCATGTTCAAGCAGGCACTAGATTCCGAGAAGAAGCAGATGGAATTGCCCGATATTTGGCTCACAAACGGTAACACTCCCTTCAACCGTATCATTGTTTCTTTGTAATCGTCGCGTTGAACTCGGACGACCCGTTTGCGGCACATGTGCTTTCTCTGCCCTGTGTGAAGTTTCTATGCGTGCGATCCGTCAAGCTTAACTCCTGGAGCACGCAGGAGAATATGTAGCGTTTGAAGGTCCCAAATTTACCTCATTTAGAGTTCGCAGTAGCACCAGGTATTGACTATCGTATTTCATATGCTTCGCATTACGTATCAAGTTTGCATCCAGTACATGTAACCCGGTGAACTCAGCATGAATCCATAGCACATCTGTTGGTGAAGAATAAAACCCGGACACTAATCTGTTCCTGTCAGTCTATCCGCAGCCGTTGCGAAATGGGAATTTACCTCCAAATGCGTGCTTGGCGATGGACCATTTTGGCTAAAATTCGTTTCATTGTGCTAACGAACAAAGCAAGGCATGAAGCCTGAGGTATGTAATAGCGCATGCGTGACTTCATAATGCAAGTATTCATCTGTAAAAGGTAGAAAAGAAAGCTAGTGTTCTGGCTATCGAGGCGATCTGGCCAACCGCATGTGAATCAATTACAGCATGGGGCATATGCAGATACTGCCGATTGGATGTAGCCGGTCAAACCGTCTGGTGGCCCTCTGAAATATTCACTGAGTAATTTTATCTCGTTCAGTAGATGATCCTGATGAACTTACTCGCGATACGTGCTGTGCAGGGAATCCATGGGAGCTTGCGCGCCCCGTGTACCACGATATCAAGTTCGGCGGATCTTGCATCAAAGGAAACTGGAAACCAGGGTTTGTGGTGAAGGCGCGCGCGTACGACAATCCTATTCCAGGGTGGAAGACTAGGAACTGTGGAAACCTTCGACTTTGGGACGCCGTTCCAGTCAATGAGCTTGATCTAGATGCATTCAATCGAGGTAGGATACACGACATCATGTATTCCGAATGCATGCTATTGATCCTTAATACACGACATCTTTATCCGATTACATTCGCACTCGCTCCTGTTCTCCATCCAACTTTTGCGCGAGTATGCGCGAAACTGGGGACAAATCATTTTCCCGTCTTTGCGCTGACGAAAACACCACCTAATTCCTGAAACCAAAAATTATCAAGTAGACAACAGAAGTTGGTCGTCTAATTCAAGACCGGATCTTACCACTGTCATGGTTTGCAGGTGACTACGTCGAGTCTGTGGAAAGCAAGCGCAAAGCAGACGCTATTGTCTCTGTGCTATACCCCAATGACGCTACTCCTGAAGGAAAGCTCCTGCGCCTTGAGCAGCAGTACTTTTTCGTGTCTGCATCTTTACAAGATGTTCTATCTCGCTTCAAGGCTAAGCATGGCACAAATTGGGCCCTGCTGCCTGAGAAGGCCATCTTCCAGCTTAATGACACCCATCCTACCATTGCTGTTGCCGAGTTAATGAGACTCCTTGTTGACGAGGAGAAGGTGCCTTGGGAAGAAGCAAAGCAGCTCACTATCAAGTGCCTTGCATTCACAAATCATACAGTGATGCCAGAGGCTCTGGAGCGGTGGCCATTCCTCGTCATGCAGCAACTTCTGCCTCGACATGTCCAGATCATCGAGCGGCTTGATAACGACTGGTATGGTGAACAGTCAAATGCTTGTTACAGTGGCCTTGGTAGATTGAGGATGGACTGCCATTTTTTTCATGCAGGAATGAATTCCTCAGGGAGAAGTTTGCTGGTCTTCCAGATTTGGAAGAGAAAGTTACTAGAATGTCTATCATTCAGCCTAACCAATGGAACCAAGATGAAATTTTGATTAACATGGCTTATCTAGCACTGATCTACTCATCATACGTCAATGGAGTTGCTGCCATTCACTCTGGCATCATCAAGAACGAGTTGTTCAAAGAGTTCAGTGAAATTTTCCCCATTAAGTTCCAGAACAAGACGAATGGTGTCACACCCAGAAGGTTTGCTCCACCATTGTGTCAGCTGTCAGTGCAGGTAGTCGACAAAGTAAAGATGAGCAGTGTCCAGACTGTTGGGATTCAAAAAGCGCCGAATCTGTGTTGAATTTAGTCAAGTGGTGACCTTGATTATGTCAAAATGACAGTTTATGGTGGTATGAATTCTCATGCAACCCAAACACCGTTGTGGCACGTGCACAGGTGGCTGGCATTCTGCAATCCAGAATTGTCCGACCTGATCACCTCGAAGCTTGGCACAGATGAGTGGACACTGGACATGAGCAAGCTACGTGGCCTTGAGCAGTATGCATCCGATCCAGAGTTCCAGTCACAATGGCAAGCTGTCAAACAGGCAAAGAAAGAGCAGCTTGCTGCTGTGATTAAATCAATGACAGGGGACGATATCAGAACTGATGCCATGTTCGATATCCATGTACGTGGTCTACTGCAGTTTGTAATCAGGTTTGAAGTCAAGTGTCCAATCACAGATGCCACTTTTTCTGCTGCAGATCAAGCGAATCCACGAGTACAAGCGACAGTACCTCAACATGTTGTCCGTTCTGTGGAGGTACAAGCAGCTTAAGAAGATGAGCCCTGAAGAGCGAGAGCAATCTGTTCCCCGTGTTGTTGTTGTCGGTGGCAAAGCTGCATCAGCGTACGACATGGCGAAGCGCATCATCCGCTTGGTTACTGCCATCAGTGAGAAAGTATGTGTGAATACCTTTTGATTGGAACCAGAGCTGCTAGTTGTCTTTCCTCTCAAAATGTCTTTGTGGCTTCAATGTTGACTTGCCCCCAATTTTGCAGGTGAATGCAGACGAAGAGACTAATAAATACCTTCGCGTGTACTTTTTGCCAGATTACAACGTATCACTTGCAGAGGAGATCATCCCAGCTGCAGACTTGAGCCAGCACATCAGCACAGCTGGAACTGAGGCTTCCGGAACGTCAAACATGAAGTTCCAAATGAATGGGTGCTTGATTATTGGAACAATGGACGGTGCTAACATTGAGATTGCAGAGGAGAGTGGCAAGGAGAACATGTTCATCTTTGGTGTTGATGAAGCTGAAGTTCCAGAATTACGTAAGAACCGCCGCAACTTCAAGACTGATCCACGGTGCGCAATTCTTGGCCTGTTTTTCGAAGATTTAGAATTCAAATGCTCCTTGATGCAGACATGTACGAAAGCAAGCTTCCTCTCAACTTGCTTGCATACAGGTGGGACGAGCTCATGAATGACATTTTGGCAATGGACTACCTATACTTCGAGCCCCTTGTCGCATCAGTGCACAACATGGACAAAGGAAACGACTGGTTCTTGCTTGCTAATGATTTTGCTTCTTACCTCAAGGCTCAAGAAGAGGTCGATCATGTGTGGAAGGACCAGAACGAATGGACCCGTCGCTCCATCATGTACACTGCAGGATCTGGCAAGTTCAACTCTGATCGTACCATCCGCGAGTATGCTGATGAAATTTGGAATGTGAAGTCTATGCCTGTGCCTCCAGACTATTCATAGCCAGGTTGTGATTGACAGATATTGGATAGAACACATCTACGTGGTCAACTTGTCAAATACTTGGTATCTAGGTTGTGTTCGTGGTAAACTCTCCGTTGTGAGAGATCAAGACCAGCTCTTGTTTGTATACAATACATCTGGGTAAAATTCTATCTTCAAAGTGTAAGCAACCACCAGTCAATTCACAAAATTGAACATTGCAAACTTAACCTGTTTGAGTATAATCTCTAATCAGATACTTGCTTGGCTACATAAGTGACCAATGCATGACGTTGGTATCCATCATGTCGTAGCATAAAACTTAACACATCTTTTCAGCAGAATGCAGAATGTGCACTTCGGGGTTTATGGAGAAAAATCTCAGAATGAAAAGCTACACCTACTGGCTTAGTAATAGATGTAAACAAGATCATGTTAGTGGGGGTGTATTTGATGCCCTATGCCTGAGAAACGACATAGATGATTTGGACGACAAGCTGTTTGCCAAAGATACGCAAGAACTACTCCTTCCTTTTTGGTACTCGTTCACTGTCATCAGCCAAGTTCCATTTTCGGTTGAGTGGGTGGGTACGACGAGAGCCACTTATGGTGGCTCTATCTCCTGTACACGTCAACTATGTCCATCTGAGTATCTGTTTATTAGTTTGGAATGTCTTTGTAACAAAGTTAACTTTCACATCACATCTATGGAATGGTCGTAGATTCATGCATATTCATCCAATTTTCTTGGATTTTCGGCTACTGAAATCCCAGTTTTTCATTTGGCTCTTCCATCTACATGCTGTCCTGAAGCCTGAAAAAGTATTTGGAGCGTGGGCGCCAGAGCATCCATCTGGGAATGCCAACACACTCATCGCTTGGCTGCAGTGTGCACAGACATTCACACGGCCCGATTAAAGGTTGGAAGCTGTGACATTGGCCACAGGCAATTGTGTGATTTCAACAGCTAGACTTGCTGGAAGACGTTGGTTACAGCTCCTTGAATGTTTCTGTGGAACAACGTGACTTGGAATCACCATTTAGGATTGTACAAGGTTTGCTGTGTAGCTTTGGTAAGGTGCATGTCGCATAAATACTCTTGAGAATTGCGTATTGATGCAACGTATCCTTCAATGTTAACCAACGTCCCAAGCTACAAACTGGCAGCTTTATCCGCGTCATGCTTTCTTTCTCAGCGTGCCAATCCAGTCAATATGTGCTTTGTCATTCACTCCGTGCAGCTAGACGACCTCTTTTCATTCCTAGACTCAAGAGCTGACCTAAATGACTCAGAATTGCTGGCGTTGTACCTTTCTGCAACTGTATAGATTTACGAAGTAACACACATGAATCAGATGCTCTTGCGGGGCGCACGTGAGTGCGAATGGTGCCAACGGGTACTCAACTCGGCAAAAACTAACACAGTCCGCATGTTCCGCCATGACCCGGGTCATTCCCGTTAAGATTTGATTGTGGAAAGTTGTGGATCTTGCAGCTATTAGCTGCGATTTTGATTCTCCTCGTGTCCTTTTAGCCGCATTATTTTGGGAGCACAGCCCGCGAGCCAGGCACAGGGTGTAAATCTGTTGTCAACTCCGCCGGCCTGAAGTGCTCGGCGTACCGACGGTGAACTTGAAGTTACATTCCACCCTTGTGGAGCACAACCTGCCGGAGCATCAGCTCAGCACAGGTAGGAGAGACAAGTTGTGACAAATCCCCAAAAGCGCCCGCGTTTGAGCATTGTTAGTCGCTCACGACGCATATTCCGATGCTTTTCAGACACTATTGTCATATATCTATCTGTGATAATCTTGTATTATCACATAAGCCGTCACTGCACGCGCAGAGTACACCAGAGGTCCAGATCTTGCCCGTTGTTGTCTCAAGCGTATCGGGAAAGTCTCATTCCGATCACGCGGGTTGCAAACACCTGAGTGTCATTGCGGGCTTGTTGAACTGAGCATCAGTTGATGTTTGCTGGACTGAAAAGGATGCTACTAGCCGTTCAGACGTTCGCGCAACAGAGGTTAAGACAAGGCAATGTACTAGCACAGGCGCTATGGGGATCAACGGATGGAAGGAAAACGCAATGCACGGTCAATCCAGCACCTGCTCCTTGCTGGAATCTGCATGAAGCATAGCCAAACTTGAATGAAATATCGCCGGCGATCGCGTTGCATTTACATGTTGGAATACCAATACCAAATATGAACAATCCGTCTTGTTGGTAACTAACTAAAAGAGAAATGGTGTCAAGTATGTTTGTCTCCGGAGTACACCCTGGAGCACCATCCGACCGCGTAGGTTTTTGTAGCTTTGAAGCAAGCCGGGCAAGACAGCTATGAAGTTAGTTCGTTCATAAGTTGTGCGCGTAGGCTCGAATTCTTCTTCATCAGCTCCTGAAGAGATGCAAGAAGCCCTTCGCGACCTTCCTGTGACCTTGACAACTCCATCACGGTTGCAGCAGCAGCAGTACGTTTCAGTCGCATCAACTCGGAACGAATGGTTGCAGCGCCTTGAGCGCTATGAAGCCACTCCAGAAAGCATTGATCACGGCACAAGAGCTCTTCGTGCTCGGGCTTATCCGATGCTCTGTCCTTGTCTACAGTGCTAGTTTCCAGGCAACTGCACATTCGGAGACGATGAACATGAGCCAGGGAAAGGACAAAACGACGGGACTGTACAATGTGTAGGTACCTACCTTGACTGAGAAGCGGGACTGCCAGAAGAGCGGGAGAACCAGTGCTGAAGTAGCTGCAGAGCCCGCGAGCGTTCAA
Source organism: Smithsoniella earleae (assembly GCA_032356285.1). Lineage (NCBI taxonomy): Eukaryota > Viridiplantae > Chlorophyta > Ulvophyceae > Smithsoniella > Smithsoniella earleae. The sequence goes on along the minus strand of JAULKQ010070420.1, from coordinate 5,058 downwards.
GCGAAGGATCAGCGGATGCAATGTGAGCAGTCATAGCATCTTCGGCCAGCTTTCGACGCAATCGTGTTGCTAGGACGTGGCGTGCATCTGCCCAAGGAACAATCCCCTTGATCACACCCTTCTCTTTCATGCGCACCTGCACATGCGCCTAACGGTCACTTTCGTCTGCAAATGACGCTCAACTCTTTGTGTACATGTTAAACTTTTACGAGGTATTGCTGTTATAGCGCCGAAACAGCTACATAACTTACCACTGTGTCGTGCATGCCGGCAAAGTGCAAGGCGATAGAATGGTATACAGGGAGCAGTTTCTCCTGCCTCTGCGTGATGGCCACACTGACGGGGCCTCCGCTGATGTTTGATGAGAGAGCTGGAGGTCTAACAAGTGGAGGGTGCTGAACAGCGTTTCCTTCGGTAGATGTACCGCTGACTTGCAGTCGCTGTAGCTCAGGATCGCATCTTTGCATCAACGCTAGGAGTTCTTGAGTTCGGAATTTAATCTCTACTGTTCCCTCAGCTTCCAAGACGTTCCCTCTCGCAGTTGGGTCTGCAAACTATTGCGGTCAAACTAGGGCAGATTCGGTCGTACGAGGCTGATGGTAGGTCGCATCCTAGGGCCTTAAACTCAAACAAAGGAGACAGAGAAGCACACCAGCATACATCTCTATGCGTGAAGAGTTTATTTGGGAGTCAATCACCACCCAGGCACCACCACGGAGTTCGCAACCAGGCGGAAGGTACACCATAACCGGCCATCTGTAATGCCGCAATGCCTCAACAATGCACGAACCTGCTTGCAGAACACCCTCGTAAAGATCCCTCTGTCCACCAGAGAATCCTCTCCAGTTCGCTAGAATCACCAGCGGTAGACCCTCGCGGTCAAACTCCTGGATCGCCTGTGCTGTCTTGTCCGCGGAGTCTGGATACCAGACCTACGCACACTCCACTATCAACAAGAAACACTATACTTCTAACTAAGCAGGCTGTGCACACAGCGTGAAAACATGACAATGCGCCCAGACCTCGTGCTACCGCCATCGTCGCACGAAGTTACTCAGCAACAATACAACTCAAGGCAGGCGCAACTAATGCTATAGAAGCACTAACACTGTATGTCATACTTCTTGGGTGCCTTCTTAGACCAGGGGTATGGTAATGGAGTCAACTACGGATGAAAACGAATCGAAAGGTCCGAGGTAGACCGCAATGCATGCAACTTGAGGCATCGGAGACACAAACATTGTGCTCATTTCTTCATTTCTGGGGTCTGCTGCGCCTACGAGTAATGCCACTCTGTGGGATGCAATCATTTGATGGCCACTATTTGCTCGCCAAAGGAAGCGTATACATGCGACGATGGTAAGAACTAGCGGCCTGGAACTTGAAAATTCAGTTCAATTGAATCCAGCACCATACCATCCTCGTATCTACAGGGAGCAGGAAAGCAAGCGAGAAAAACCTGCGGGAATCTAAATCCGCGTATTACCGTCTCCTTCAGCGACTTGAGATCCGTAATAACGACAATACCGGTATTAACGGTAACAGTGGCGCTGAGGCCGCACCTGCCCCGCCTGCACCATCTCCTGCTCCGAGGACGACGGCATGCCGGGGTCCGCCGGAACGGACACAGTGACGGCGGCCGTCTCGACGCCCAGAACGCCTACGGGCAGCCCTTCCAGACGCGCGCGGCCCGTGATGACCGTCCTGGCCCACTGCGGGTGGAATTCCAGCCACGAGCCGCGGTCGAACATGCCGGAAATCCACTCCCCGCCCTCCGGCGCCGCCGCGCCCGCCGCCGCGCTGCGCACGTCGAAGGTGCGAGCCCGCGCGGGCCGGTACATGATCTTGCGCCGCGCCGAGTCCTTGGTGACGCGGTGCGACACGTCGTGCATGGTGTGGTGCGCCGCGGTGGTCACCGGCGTGTACGCCAGCCACTCCAGCACCCTTCTAACTCCCGACAAGTCGTCGTCGACGACGAGGTTGGACACGCCGTTGTGCGCCATGACGCGCGGCCCGCCCAGCTGCAGCTGCGACGTGTACACTGGTTTCCCCAGCAACTTGTTCAGCGCCTGGTACCCCGTCAGAATGATGGGCTGGTTGCCGCGCTGAACAACCCTGCGCGCGCGCCGCCGCCATCAGAAACTGCGTTTCCGCACTCGTTCACGCATTCAAAATTCCAGGTCCTCCTTACAAGCATAGTTCAGCACGACGTACTGATGCCTCGTGTCGTGTGCTGCGCCAAAATTTAAAAAATCCGTGCTATTTCTACAGTTTTTGACCAAAATGGTTCGCGAACCTTCTACCCAGGCGGGCCAAGTACGCGCCGATGCCGACGGTCCTCCCCGTCACAAGCGTGATGGTCAACCCCTGCTCGAAGGCGCGGCTGAACGCCGACGCTATGGCGGCGCTGCCCGCCAGGCACTCCACACCGATGCCGTTCTGCTGGCCGATAATATCCGTGATACGCCAATGGGGCGGGGAAGCTTCGGCGTTGAACTCGGCGCGGAACGGAAGCTTCTCGAAGCTTCCCGCGCGCGCCAGGCACGCCCGGTAGTCCTCGTCCGCCAAGTACAGGTGCGTGAAGCCCTTCCAGGGTTCTCCGGGGCTGCTCCAGTTCACCTGGAAAAAAATTAACGGTGTGTATTTAAATATTTTTTTTGTTTTACTCAATGGTCCCGAAATCCCGGTCCGGGGTTCCATGCGCGCGGCGGCGCGCCTGCATCAGCTTTTTCAGCTCGCCGTCCAGGCCGACCTTGGCGCCGGAGTTGGCTGCTAAGTAAACCAGCGGGAGCTGGCGGGCGACGGAGTAGTCCGCGACGGCGCGGAACAGCGCGTGCTCCTTCGGCCCGAACGCGGCGGCGCTAACCGTAATGTCGTTCGCGACGGCCACCACTTGGCGCCCCTGTGGCCACTCCGGCGTCTTCAGGAGCAGCAGCCACGCCACAACTCCGACGTCGTTGCTACCGACGGCCCTCGTCACCTGCGAAAAACAGGCGCCGTTTGCAAGCAACGCGTGCATTACACGTACAGAATCTTCGCTTTTTCGAACATTCCCGTCGTTGCCTATCACAGGCATACCGAGACGATCCAAGCCAGCAAGTCCCCCCAACCCAGGCCGCTTTCACCCATGGTCATGGTTGCAAGAAACACTTAATTGCAGGGGGGAATTTGCGCCAAAAAACGCCGTATTCGAGACGCTCAGTAGCACCATGGTGTTCAGTTGATCAGCAATAGCGCAAAGTTGAAGCCGGAAATGCGGTTGTCAACATCTATGTCCCGTATCGACGCCAACGTGACGCACCCACCAGGGGGGCAACACACGCACCTCCTTCAGCGGGATGTTCAATCTAGTAAAGTTATCGGGGTCATCGGAGTCCAGGACCAGCTCCACGGTGTCCACCAGTGGCCCGGGAGGATACCCGTGGCCGCCCTCCGCCTCGAACTCCGCCCATATCTGCAATAGCGCGTCTTGGAATACCGCGGGGAAGTCGTAGCAGTAGGTCGTATTGTGGCGGCGCGCTTGCAGGCGCCGCTGCTGCAGTGGCGACAGGGGTAGCACCGGCGCGAGCACCGGGCCTTCCCGCGTGCAGGCGCCGTTGCAGGTGGACCTCTGGCTGACGCAGCGGAGCGCCGCCGCCGCGCCGTCGTCTCCCGGAACCTCCTGAAACACGCTGACGGTGTCCTCTCCGCTTTCGTGCCCTGCATGCATGATCACCACCTGCGGATAAAAACAAAATGTTTAAAAAGGGAATTCAGTAAACTACAGTTGTGTTTGTCACAAGCGATCTGGAAGGACAATGTCAGATATGTTGTTTCGCGGAAACGATATTAGTATCTGCTCTAATACCGACTTCCACTCGTCGTAGATATGTGCGTACTTCAACTCGAGCTGAGCTGCTGTATTGTAAGTAGACTAACACTTCTTCCGAGGTGTAACAGCCGTATGCTTTCTTGTTTTCTTGCAATTGATTGGGGTTGGAGGCGACGGCGCACCGCTGGGGAGAGACACGACGACGCGCCAGCCCAGCGGGCCGGCGTCAGGGCCCGCGGCGGTGTCCGATCGCATGCATATGGTCCATTCGGCGACGGCGGCCTTGCGCAGGGCGGTCGCGTGCTTAACGGCGGCGCGCGCGGCGGCAGCGCGGAGCGCGGCGGTGACCTGCGTGCTGTTGGTGTCCTTGCTGCGCAGCGGGAGGCTGGGGAGCAGGTTGACGAAGATGTGCACCCAGTCCGGGCCGCGGTTGGCGCTCTGCGCGGCAAGGCGGCCCAGCTCGTCCAGGCACGGCGGGAGGACCGTTTCTACCTCGGCGATAGCCGCCGTTGCGGCGCGAGTGGCGGCGTTCTGGTACAGCGCCGACAGGAGCTCTGGGGTGGAGATCCGCCGCACGACGACGCGCATGAACGCGCGGCTGAGGTGCTGGGACGACACTGTGCACTTCTCCTGCATGCGTGCGCCCGGTGGTCGCGCGCGCGGCACCCGGGCCCTGTCAGCGGCGCGGGGGTTCGCACCTTGACCACAAACGTATGCAGCTGGTGCACGTACGACGGGACGTACGTCTGGACGGGGGGCAGCGTGTCGGCCTCGAGCATGAAGGCGGTGGGCGGCTCGATGAATGACAGCATAGAGTCCTGGAGAAATCGGCCTCCCGCGCCGGCGTCCGCGGCCGGCGTCCAACGGAAGCCGGCCCGGTGGACGTCGCAGGACGCCGAGACGCACAAGAAGGCGACTTGCTCGACGCCGAGGTCGCGAAGCGTCGCCGCACACGCGGCGACGGCGGCGTTGATTTCGCCGTCGACGACGCGCCTGCCGGCATCCGTGGTGAGCGGGGACGCCGCCGCGGATGACACGCGGGACGGGTCAAAGGCGACGTGCAGGACGGTGGTGCGCTCCGCTCTCTGGGCCGACGGCGCCGCCAGCAGGCCCCCCGCCGCGGCGGGCAACTCGCTCAGTGAGCCCAGCAACACCAGCGCGCCTGCGATCGGCGCCTCCGCAAGCACACCTGCTCCGTTACCACTAACAACATGTTACAACAGTTTAATTCGTCCGACATGGGATCG
>JAULKQ010070409.1:0-20171 GCA_032356285.1 Smithsoniella earleae | reverse complement strand
TAAACGGATCGGTGGTCGCGACGACCTCTTCCACGAGTCCGATGGCTCGACCCGTCGAGTCGTACGCCGTGATGGGCTTGTCGTACGCCACAAGGCAGCACTTGGGCTCACGATCCCAGATGCAGTCTTCCTGCAGCTTGCCGGTGATGTAGAAGCAGTCGGCGAACTCCGGCGGCGCGGCGATCGTCTCGATCATCGCGAACGTGTCGTTCGACAGGCCGTATCGATCCTCGAGCTCACAATATGTGAAGGTCGGATCGGGCACATCGACCGCAACGGCGACGCCGGCGCAGGCCAGACTCGTCGCGCAGGACAACGCGATCATGAAGGAGGAGTCGGACATCAGTGTCCCTCCCAATCCCATCTCCCGCTGCGTCCAGTGCAGGCATGGGTGATACATATGGATTGATCCGGCGCTGTCATGGCGTCAGATTGAGCGGCGAACGCAAGCCGCCTGTCCCGCAAACCGTCACATTCAGGCGTCACCCGAATGCGCAGAAGTCGCAGCGCCCGTCGATGGGGCTCGCGCCAGTCAGTGAAGAAGGCCGAGTTTGAGAAACCCCCCACCCATCGGCGCGCCTGCTGCCAGGCCGGACGCCTCGTGTCGCCACCACGACACACACGCCCAATAAGAAAAGCCGATCCCAGAAATGCAGCGTGGCGGGATTTCTCCCGCCACGCTGATAAGCGACCTGATTACATCAGCTCAGGAACTGTTCAGATTACTGAACGGGGCCCCAGAAGCTGAGCAGCATGGCGAGATCGACCGCGTCGACGAAACCGTCGCCGGACATATCCGCACGCTGGGCGAGACCGCCGCCACCAAAGTCGTCGTCGTCGTCGCCTTCTTCATCCTCATGCACGTTCAGACGCACCTTGAGGGTGTAGCAACCGCAGACGCCGTGCTCGGGCGGGCAGGCATACTCGGGGTACTCATCAAAGTCAGGACGGGACAGACGAATCACATCCATCGGATTGCTCTTCGTGCTGGCGCCGTTGATGTAGTTCTCACCCTTGATGACGTTGTTGTCATCCATGATGTAGCCCTCTTCTTCGAGGAACTCGAAGTAGGGGACTTCCATGTCATCCAGCAGACCGTTGAAGTTCTCATCGCCGGTGCCGGAGATGGCGAAACGGATGTGGCCCATGTCGTCCGCGATCACGCACAGCTCGGCGTACTCGGGAACGTTGTTGCCAGCGCTGCTGTCGGCGATACCGAACGCGCCACCCTGCTGGTTGCCGTTCTTGTCGTACCAGCCCATGACGGTGTCCGTCGCGTTGCAGAGGTAATCCTTGCCGCCAACCTGCGTGATGCAGTACAGCTCACGCTCGGTCAGACCCTGGATCCAGTAGAAATCGGAGTCGTAGCAGATCTCCTTGGTGCCCGTGGAGTCATCGCAGGTGACGTCCGCCGTGGTGGCGCCAGCCGGAGCGATGTAGGCAAGACGGAGAGCCTCGCGGCCTTCCTGGAAATCAAAGACGTACGACTCAGAACCGCCGGCGTTAAACGCGACGTTGACGGTGACCTCACCGGTCTCGCCCTGCAGACCATTCGAGAACAGGCCATTGACCGTGCCATCGAAGCAGTCAAACACAGACGCGATGCCGAGGCGGATCGTGCCGTCAGAAAGAACGTTGACGCTCAGCGTGCCGCCGCCGTTGAAGACATCTTCAACCTGGAGCACTTCTTCGACCAGACCGATATTGCGGCCGGTGCTGTCGAACGCCGTAAGGGGCTTGCTGAACTCAACCAGGCAGCACTTCGGCTGGCGATCCCAGATGCAGTCCTTCTGCAGCTTGCCCGTCATGTAAAAGCAGTCCGCAAACTCAGACGGAGCCGAAACGACTTCGCTGAGATCGAACGAGTCATTGCTATTCGAGTAACGATCCTCGAGTTCGCAATACGTGTAAACAGGATCCGGCAGGTCAACCGCGAGAGCGATTGAAGCACCAGCCAGACCGATTGCGGCGAAACAGGTCGCCGCAGAGTGAACCTTAGACATCACTGTCCTCCTCACTACTACAACCAACGGATTGTCCCGTGGAACACACACTGTCCCGCCGCGCTACGTTGCGACTGATGACATGTCACAAACTATCGAGTCCCTAGAATCGGTGCAAGCCGAAAGACCCACTCCTTAGAAAATCTTTGAATGTAACTATCGTTGCCACCGGACCTTATAGGGCCACACCCTACAATTGACCGACTTCGTCCGAATGCGCGCCGATCTCCCCCCTTCCGGAGGGCCAGTCAAACGGCCGCGCAAGTCATGTTCTGCATCAATCCAGGTCCCGTCTCACACGCCGAGAAAACAAACGAGAGACGAAACGTCCCAAAAACAACCCCCACGATCCACCTCAGCGTCGTTTCACTTGTGCACGAGCACATGCGCCAACGCTGTGTGACCGATAATGTTCCATTCTACGAACGCCGACCAGGACTGCAACCGGAGGGGCCTTGAATCAGGGGCCTTGTGTCGGGGGGCGGAACCGCGCGCAACTCACTGTGCAACATCAACTTAACTTGCGCGCTGCAATCGCCGCTCATCCAACCTCAGTCAAGATCGCGCAAACGCATCGCAATTGGCATGCGCCATCCTGAACCGAACGCAACATCTGAGACCTTCAGCCCCGTCGCCGCCTGACGCCGCTTGTATTCGTTCAGACGAATCAGCCGAATCAGCCGGCGCACGTCCTCAGCGCCGAATCCCGTCTCCGCAATGATCCGTTCCGGCGACTGACGCCGCTCCACGTAGCGGGACACCACCTCATCCACCACGTCATAAGAAGGAAGCGAGTCCTGATCAGTCTGATCAGGCCGCAGCTCAGCCGATGGCGGCTTCGTCAGCGTCTCACCGGGAATTGGCGCCTCAGTCGCGCCGCAGAAATCCGGATGAGCATTGATCCAGCGCGCCAGCGCATACACCTGCGCCTTGGTCAGGTCCGCAAGCACCGCGAGTCCGCCATTCATGTCGCCATACAGCGTGCAGTAGCCGACCGCGATCTCGCTCTTATTGCCCGTGGTCAGCAGCAGTCGTCCCAGCTTGTTGGAAAACGCCATAAGCACGACGCCGCGCAGCCGCGCCTGCACATTCTCCTCCGCCACGCCAAACTCAGGCGGCGCTCCCAGCTCGCGAAACGAAGGCTGCACCAGTGATTCCACCGACGCATGCGCCGGCTCGATTGGAATCGTCTGCAACGTGACGCCAAGGCGCTCAGCAAGCGAAGACGCATCCGATCGTGAGCCCTCCGAAGAAAACCGGCTCGGCATGGAGACACCAAGCACGCGCTCCCGCCCCAGCGCTGCGACCGCCAGACACGCCACCAGCGCCGAATCAATGCCGCCCGAAAGACCCACCACCACGCCGCGATCAAACCCCGTCTTGCGGCAATAGTCCTGCACCCCGAGCGACAGCGCTCGACACAACATCTCTTCATCGCTGGTCGATGCACCCGGAGCGAACGATTCGCCATCCAATGTGACCCTCGACGCATCGATCTTCACGCGCACGGACGCGCCGCTGAACGCCGCATTCTCAGCGCACGCATGAGCCCCGCCGCCATCAGGCGCGTACACGACCGCGCGGCCATCGAAGATCAACTCATCGTTCGCCCCGAACTGATTGACCATCGCAATCGGCACGCCAAGCCGGCCCGCCTGCTCAGCAAGAATCTCATCCTGCCGCTTCCGCTTGGAAAGCGAGAATGGACTGGCCGAAGGGTTCACCACAACTTGCGCCCCGGCCTCCACGAGCGCTTCGAGCGGATCCTGCCGATCCCGATATCGAGGACTGATCCACGCATCCCGCCCTCGCCACAGATCCTCGCAGATCGAAAGACCCACACGCACATCTCCCACCTGCACGACGAGCGGCGCCGCGCCGGATCGGAAATATCGATCCTCATCAAAGACGTCATAGGTCGGCAGCAACTGCTTGTCGTACCGGCCGACCAGCGCCCCATCCTTATAGACCAGCATCGAGTTGAAAATGTGCGATTCGCCCTTGGGCGCCGATGCCCGCCAGGGCGCCCCGACGAGCACCGTGCAACTCGGCAGCCGCGACTCCAGCGCCTCCGCCTGCAGGGCGACATCCTCAAGGAACCCCTCGTGCAGCAGCAGATCCCGCGGCGGATATCCGCTGATCGCCAGCTCCGGAAAAACGATCAGATCGGCGCCCGCCTCCGCCTCGACCTGCGCAGCGCGCACGATCGCATCGGCGTTGGTCGCCAGATCACCGACGGTCGGATTGAGCGGCATGAGGGAAAGTCGCACGGGCTGAGATCATACGGGCGCGGGGCGAGATCAGGCGCATCAGGCCGGAGAATCACCCGGCATCGCGATAGACTCTGGCGTCGGCCGGATCACTCCAACTCAGAACGTGCACATCGCATCGAACAACGATTGAGCAGAACTCACATGAAGACACATCCGCGACGCAACCGATTGGGCATCAGAGCCTGGATCCCAGCGCTTCTTGGCGCACTCGCCATGTCCGCAGCCGCCTCACAAAGCGCCATCGCGGATATCACGCTGCTTTCCGATCCGGAGAAGCCCATTTCGTACGACATCTCACTCGACGTCGTCGTCCGGCAGGATGACCAGGTCGCGCGATTCGTGCAGGCGGCTCGAATGACATTCGAACTCGATCGCCCGGCCGGCGATCAGGGCGTCGCAGTCATCAAGGCGGACTTTGAATCGCTCAACGTCCTGTACAACGAACAGGGGCGTCAGCGGGAGTTCAACTGGAGAGCAGGCGAAGAGCCGCATAGCTCCAGTGAAATGCTCAGCGCCGCATGCTCGGCGCTGGCCAACGCAACCCTACGCCTGCACGTCGCACTCGACGGCCGCGTCCTGCGCGTCGATGGACTCACCGAGTCGCTCGAAGCGCTTGCCGCCTCAGAAGAGATCGATGAACGCGTGCTGGGCATCTTCGGCCCGGATCAGATCATCGATGCGCTCACACCGATTTTCAGCGGCGACGGCCTCGCCGGCGACGATCGATCCAAAGGTGAAGGATGGCAGACGTCCCTGACCACGGCGCTCGGCCCTGCCGGCGCCATCGAGTTCGTCACAGACTGGGCCGTCACCGAAGCGGATGGCCAGACAATGGCAGCGACCGGAGTCGAATCCGTCGATGTCAAACGCCCCGCCACCCCGGATCCCGCGGCGCCTTCGCTCACTCCCCGTGAGCACGCCGGCGAAACGAAGACTGTCTGGAATCAGACCACCGGCCGACTTCAGTCAAGGCTCGCGCAGCGAACCATGGCTTCTGAGTGGACGCTCGGCGGCTTCAGTATCGAGCAGCGTCAGAGTTCAACCTTCAGGATCAACCTCGCTCCCGGGCAATGACGCCGGAGACGGCCTTCGAAGAATCAGAACAGCCGGCGCCGAAAGCGCTAGCAGTGTCGCCACATCCGTCGCAGCGACGACCAGCACGATCGCTGCAAGATCGTGGGCGCTCAGTCCCACCGCGGCCACCAGAGCGCCGATGCCGATGACCGCGCCCTCGCGCACGCCCAAAGAGCCGGTCGGAGCGGACGCGCCGACGAGAAAATACGTAGCGCCAAGAAGCATCGCGCCATCGACGCCAAGCTCGACGTTCAGCGCCAGCGCACAGCAATAAAACCGACCCGTATGCACTGCCACATCCAGCAGGCGCGCCGCAAGCGTCTCGATGCACACAGTCGCGGCGCCGAGAAATGCTCCTGCCCCCAGCGTCATGGCGTGCAGCCTCGCGTGTGATCGAATCACCCGACCCGCGATAAGACACATACTCGCGCCCATCGCGGCGCCGATGACTGCCGCAAGCCACCAGAACGCCCCGAACGCCTCACCATTGATCGCCGCGATCGCCATCGGTCCAAGGCAACCCAGCGCAAGTGCGCCGACCGTCGCGAACCACGCCAGAATCGTCCGGTACGGAAGGTGATCCAGCTTCCTGTGAATCATGATGCGCACCACGGCGCCCAGTTTGAATGGAAGCGGCGCCAGCGCCGTTGCGATCACGTTCACCGCCACCAGACGAAGCAGCGGCAATCGATGTGCCCGTCGAATGACGATCCAGAAAGCAGCGCCATTGATGATGGCGCTGATCGCCGACAAGCCGCACAGCATGATGATCCAGTGAGCCTCGATCTCGCGAACGCGCGCCAGTGCTTCGGCTGGCGATGGCTGCAGCACGAGGCGAGCGCTCCAGATCAATGCGGCAATGCCAATCAGGAACCCAAGCAGATTGATGGCCCAATTGATCCAACTCCGACGCCGTGGCCGCGAAATCGAATCAATCACCGGTCCTCGACGCGCATGCAGACCTTGCTCTGCATCAGCCGCTTCACCTCGGGTTGGATCAGAATGCGTCGTCATCTGCCCTTCTCGAGTGCATTTCGCCCCGATAACTATCGGTCGCCGCTCAACTTGCGAGACACGTCACACCCTGCTTTTCGGTCGATCCGACCATGGACGTCCGTTAGTATCCCGATTCTGGGGAAGGGCCGAAGAAGATTACAGGGCGGGCTCCCGCGCCCGGGGATGAGGAGATCATCACATGAATAAGTCACGCTGTGTCCGCGCGCTGGCTGTCGCCGCAGTCGCAATGGCAGTGACCCTCCCGCTCGCCTCCGCACAGAAGATTGATGAGCACGCCGCTCGCGCCCAGCTCATCGAAGATCTGACACTCATCGTCGATCTTGACACCGAAGACGCATCCGTTCCGCTGAGGCTCTTTCAGCTTCTGGCCGACGATGGACGCCAGGACGAGGCAGCCCACTGGCTTGATGTCGCGTTCGAACGGAATCGCGATCTGGCGATCGACATGCTCATTCCCGATCCCGACGCCACGCGCGGCGCCCCCACCTCCACCGGACCGGATGTGATCGTCGGCGACATCACGCGCACTTATCGCTGGGGCAAGTCAGGCGATATCACCGCCTTTTCCATCGGAACGACTTCCTGCAATGCGGGCACCCAGAATCTTCGCTGGGAAGCGCAGAACAAGCATCATCCCGTCATCGCTCAGCATGCCTATCGCCTCATGGATGGGCGCATCGAGATGATAGGACAGTCGTTCGTCAAGCATGGATTCGCCGCGCTCACTGGGTCGCTCTGTCAGCCCGAGTTCGGATACGGCTGTAGCGGCCAGGGCGGCACAGTGCTCGGTGTCGGATGCTCAGACCCCTATTCCTCAAGCCTTAATGGCTCCTACTCCTGGCTCGGCAGAAAACTCGAAATCAACGCCACGACAGGCGAATTTCCCTTCCCCCCCACGCGCGTCGCCTATGGCTCCCCCACCGGTCAGCGCCTGCAGATCCGCGATGAGTACCTCGACACCGCGCTCAATCCGGACGCTGAGTACTTCCTCGAAGCCCTCTACATAGCTGCAGACGACGCCGCCGCAGGCAATGCCGACAACAACGCCTCCTATCGTCGAGTCGAGATTCGCGAGTCCGCGCCGACGACGAAGGTCTGGCTGATCGACCTGACAAACGAGCCCACAGTGCGCGGCAAGCCCGCGATCTACGCCTGGAAAGAACAGAATCCAGACGTGCTGCTCTCCCATGCCCATGATCCTCAGGGCGGCTACTTCATTGCAGGAAGCGCGGCATACCCCCATGGCGCAGGCTCCTGGCGCTACGAATACGCCGTTTACAACATGAACTCCGATCGTTCCGGCCGCTCATTCACTGTGGTGTTCGGCGACGGCGCCGAAGTCCAGAACGCCGATTTCCACGACGTCGAGTGGCACACGTTTTCTCCAGTCGACGGAACAGACTGGGCTCACGACGCCGGCCCACGCAGCGCGACCTGGTCGACCTCCCATTTCATTGACGACGAATTCGCCAATGCGCTTCGCTGGGGCACGCTCTACAACTTCAGCTTCATCTCCAACAGGCCGCCCGATGAGAGCTATGCGTACATGACGCTGTTCAAGCCCGGTCAGGGCGATTTCGTTCGCTTTACGGTCGTGTCGCCCAGCGATGGTCCGGCTCATTGCCCGTGGGATCTGGATCAGGACGGCGCCGTCAATGCGAGAGACATCGCCAGCCTGCTCTCAAATCCGAATCGGCCCCAGTCCGGAGATCGCATTGCCGACCTTCTCAGCGCTTGGGGCAATTGCCCCAATCCGTAAGGACCGCGAACCCGCGCGTTAATCTGGACGTTTATTCGATGGCTCTGCGCATCCGGATAAGTCCTGCAATGTGCTGATTGCGGACATTCAGGCAGTGTTTTCTCTCGCCCCGCGCAGCGCGATCATGTACGATGAGACGTGGAACCATTGACTCCACGGGCTGCGCCCGCCCGTGCGCGCGTGCATATGTGCCCCTACGCGGAGAGGAGACTCCTTACATATGAAGAAGTTGCTTGCGATAGGAGCGCTGGCCGTTATCGGCTCTGCGCTAGGTATAGCCGAGTATCAGGCCGTGGCCTCAAAGGACGCGCTCAACGGCGCTTCCGCGCCCGAAGCCTGGATTCAAGGACTCAGAGAAGCTGCGTTGAGTGATCCCACTGACGCGTCTTCACGACTCAAGCTTGCTGCGCTGCTCGTTGAGCACAACAGGCTCGATGAAGCGAGCGAGTGGTTTGACGCCGCGTACGAGATCGATCCGTCGCTCTCGACCGACGTGTTCCTCTCAGCGCCGGTTCGTCAGGGATCCGTCGATCGCATCGATCCCGAGATCACCCGCACGCCCAGCGGCGCCCCCTACCCGAACTCCGGGCCGGACATCGTCGTCGGCAGTCTGCATGAAAGCGGTCCGAACCGCTACGGCCGCTCCGGCAACATCACGTCGTATGCCATCGCAACGACGTCCTGCAACTTCGGCGACGTCAACGTCGAGTGGCAGTCCAGCAATAACAAGCATCCGGTCATTGCGCAGGCGCTCTACCGCTTCCTGCCCGCCGGTCCGAACACCAACGATTACGACACGTTCGAGATGGTCGGCCATTCATGGCTGAAGCACGGCTTCACGGCCCTGACCGGCAACCTCTGCTCTTCGCAGGTCGGCTACGGCTGCAACGGCTCCGGTGGCTCCGTCCTCGGCGTCGGCTGCTCCGATCCATACGGTTCGAGCCTCAATGGTTCCTACAGCTGGCTCGGCGCAAAGCATGAGGTCAACGCCACCACCGGCGCCTATCCCTATCCCTACGGCTCCTACCCGAACAACAGTCCCATCGGCAAGCGCCTGCAGGTCGCCGATGCGGACATCGATCCGGGTCTCGCCTCCAACACCGGCGCCCGCTACTTCGGCGAAGGCCACTACATTTCGTCGCATGACGCCGGCGCGGGCAATGATGACAACAACGCCTCCTATCGCGAGTGCGATGTTGATGAGCCCAGCACCAACAACTTCCGCCTTCGCTGGAACGGCAGCAGCACCCAGCGTGAGAAGTCCGGCATCGAGGCATGGGCCGACATCGATGCGAACGTCACCCTCGTCAATGAGCATGACGGCGATGGAGGCTACTGGCAGGTCGGCTACAAGGTCACCGATCTCGGTGGCGGCACGTGGCACTACGAGTATGCCGTCTACAACATGAACTCCGACCGCTCCGGTCAGGCCTTCACGGTTCTGCTGCCGGATAACGTCAATATCTCCGACATCGGCTTCCGTGACATTGCCTGGCACAGTGGCGCCCCCTACAGCTCCACGGACTGGACGAGCAATGTCGCGCCCGGCGTCAGCGTGAGCTGGGCCACCGAGACGCACGCTCAGAACGTGAATGCCAATGCGATCCGCTGGGGCACCATGTACAACTTCCGCTTCAACGCGGATACGCCCCCGACCGACGATCGCGCCGTCGTCACGCTCTTCAAGCCCGGCGCTGGCGGCGACCAGGTCCTCTTCAATGTCGCCGTTCCCTCCGCGGGCGTCAGCCCGTGCCCGTGGGATCTTGATGGCGATGGCACGGTCGGCTCTACCGACCTTGCCGAGCTCGTCGGCAACTGGGGCGCTCCCTACGGCGCCGCGGATCTCGCCGACCTCATCGGCACCTGGGGCCCCTGCCCGTAAGATCGCTCACTTGTTCGCAAAGTGAGTAGTTCAAAAAGCACAACCGCCCGGCTCATCCGAGTCGGGCGGTTTTCTTTTTGAATCATTGCGTCGAAGCGGCGCGCTAGTGAGGGACTTCCTTCACAGCGTTCCGGTTCCATGCCGGCACGCGCACCACGATCGGACCTTCGCCCTCGATCTCACACTGACAGCTCAGGCGGCTGTTGATCTGCAGCCCCGGCGCCTCCTCGACGCGATCCTCCTCCGCCTCGGACGCTTCGCTGAGATCATCCATGCCTTCCTCGACGTACACATGACACGTCGAACAGGCGCACACGGCGCCGCACGCATGCTCGATATTGATCCCGTGCTCGACCGCCACCTCGAGCAGATGCTCGCCCTTGGCGGCCATGGTCTTGACCTCCGTCTTCTCCTCATCACCCGTCAGCCCGACGGGATCCTCGATGTGGAAGACGACCTCGACTGTCGCGGGTCCGTGCGTGTGATCTGAGTGCCGAAGATGCATCGTGGGAGTCTTCTCCTCTGAAGGTTCTGTCCGTCCGCCGTATCCCCGGCCTCAACCAGGCCGCGTCGATCCCGCCGGAGACTCATCCTAGGCAGATGAGACCGGGTCTCAACAAATACCGGGACCCCGACTTTTGCCCGCCCCCTTCGGTGGACGATGATGGGACCGTGAAAGTCTACCTCGATAACGAAATTCTGCCGGACGCCGGCGACTCCCTGAAACAGGCGCTGGCCACCGCCGTCCAGGCCACCGAGGCATCCGGGCGCGTCATCGTCGAAGCATTTGCCGATGGCGCCGCGCTCTCCGGTGATGATCTCGCCGAACCCACGGATCGCGCGCCGTTCGCTTCCGAACTTCGCCTCATATCCGTCGAGCCCAAAGCGCTCGTGCGGGAAGCATTTCTCGAAGCAAGCCGCGCGCTGACGGACATGCGCGGCGCCCAGCAGGCCATCGCAGAACGCATCCACGAAGGCGACACCGGCGCCGCGATGAACGATCTTCAGGATGTCGTCTCGACATGGTCCTCGACGAAGACGGCCGCTGAAGATGGCTGCTCGCTCCTCGGACTCTCGCCCGATGAGTTCTTCGCCCAGTCCCATGACAGCGCGGCAAGCCCATTCACCTGTCTGATCGATTGCCTCGGTGAACTGAAGCGAGCCGTCGCCAGTGAGGACTGGCCCGCCATCGCCGACACACTCGAATATGACCTTACGGAGCAGGCTGAGAGCTGGAGCGGTCAACTTGAATCCGCCGCCGGCAGACTCGCCTGAATCTCGACTCGACCATGGAGGAGCCTGAACGCGTGAGCGCTACGACGTCATCAAAGCACGAGCAGAAGATCGATGACCTGATGGAGCGCGCATCCGCGGCTCTGGCGAAGACGGACTATTTCGACTGCGTCAGACTCGCGACCGAAGCGCTGCATGAAGCCGACAAACACGAGGACTTCGAGCGCATGGCGCGCCTGCTCCTCCCCCTCCAGGAAGCGCGCCGTCAGATTCGACTCGCCGCGATCGACACGGGCAAGGTTCATATGCTCAAGGGCGCCGAGCGCACCGAGCTTCCGAAGATCAAGGCCGGGTGCTGGTACGTCGAGCCCCCCTTCGTCGGCGCCGACGGCCGCACCATTCGCGATGAAGCCCAACAGCAAGGCATCCCGGTGCTCGTCGTTGTGCGCGAGCCCGAGACGCAGCAGGGCCAGTGGCCAATCGTGATGATCGGCCCCGAAACCGTGCGCGCCTACGTCGAGCCGCCGGAGAAGATCACCATTGACTGGCTCATCGAGGCGTCCGAAGCGCTGGGAGACGCCGCCATCGAGCAGGTTGACATGGGGCTTGCGCCCGATGCGATCGTCTCAAGGCTTCTCGCACGACTTCAGACCGTCCCCGACCATGAGAAGCTGCACCAGACGCTGGAAAAGGCCTGCCACGACGCGGCCGCAGACGCCGCAGAGTGAACCATGGCGATCCCGACGGTGAGGCGCATCCATCGGGGTATACTGCCCGTGAGCCATGCGCTTCAATCGATTCAACCGGGCCCTGGATCTGACGCTGCCGTCGCTGCGCATCAAGGGAGAGCACGAGCGCTGGCTCACGAAGGCTCTGGCCATCGGCCAGGACGCATTCCCGAGCATCCCGGTACGCAAAGTCTCCGATGGCGGCTTCAGCAGACTGATCGACTCGCCGGGAGGCGCCGAACGGGCCGCCCAGTGGTGGTTCGAGGCCTTCGAGACGCTCGACGGCATGGATCTCGACTGAGTTGCGCCCCCTCGCAGATCACGTTCATTTCGATACCCTGTCAGGCCGCCTTCGCCCAGGCGGATGTTTGAGACGCATCACCTCATCCGGAGCGCATCGCCACCGATGAATCAGACGACGATCGGCAAGCAGTGGAAGATCAAAATGATGATCTTCATCCTCTTCGGCATCGGCATCGGCCTGTGGGGCCTCCTCGATGCGACAGTCGTCTATCCCAACCGCGGCGCCCGCTTCGCCGAATGGTCGAAGATGCTGTATCTACAGGCCTCCGACGCATCCGGTCGCCTTCAGTCCGCATCCATCGACGATCCGAAATCGGAATACGAATCGCTCCGAGCCAACGTCGACCAGATCGAGGCGGATCTGATCGACGCCCAGGCGCGCAGCCTCACACGCGTCGAGCTCGAAAAAGAACGCGAACTCTCCAAGCTCGCCTGGCTCACCGGTCTCGCGCGGATCGGTCGGCTCTCGCCGGCGCACACCACGTTCGAAGATCCCCGCGCAGAACTCGACGAACTCACCGCCGAGCTTCAGTCCAAGAACCCGCCGAAGCCGCTCGCGGCATACGACATCCCCACGCAATGGGTCATCGTCGTCGCAGGCCTCGGCCTTGGCTTCTATCTCATCTCGCTCTACATGCGCGTCTCGCGCATCGTCTACCGCTACGAGCCCGAGACCAAGACGCTTACCTTCCCCGATGGCCGCAAGGTCGCTCCGGCGGATATTCGCGAAGTCGACAAGCGCAAGTGGGACAAGTTCATCGTCTTCCTGCACATGAAGGAAGGCGACGAAGAAGTCCGACTCGACCTCTACCGTCATCATCCGCTTGAGGAATGGATCCTCGACATGGAGAAGGACACGGAGGGCTACGAGCCGCCGGAAGATGAAGACGACGATGAAGTCGAGGATGAGCCCGTCGCCAGCGGCGCCGGCGCCGATTCAGACGCCCAGGCGTAACTCGCTGAAAAAGTCCGTCACGCCGTCAAGCAGCGCGCCCAGTTGCCGCGACGGCGGCTGATCCGGATCCGCCGGATTCTTCGTATTGAAGACGTGATCGCACTCGTCGATGAGCAGCGTGCGCGCATCCGGACATGCCGAGGCGATGTGATCGGCGCAGATGGCCGGCACCGTTGGATCATCCTTCCCGTGCGCAACAAGCACCGGGCATGTGATCGCCGCACACAACTGCTCCATGTCGAAGTTGTCCGGATCGGCAAGCTGCTCTTCCAGCCAGCCCAGCCCGACGCGCAGTTTCTGGCCCGTCCGTCCCGAAGGCGACACCATATAACCCTTCTCGCGCATCTCCGCCTGCTGCTCCGGCGAGATCGTCAGCGACCGACTCGGCGCCGCCATCGCCACCACGGCAGCCGGCAGCGGATTCGCCTTATCGCGAAAACGCCTCCCGGCATCCACCAGCACATCCACACCGCCGCGGCTGTGCCCCAGCAGCGCGATCGGCAACTCCTTCGGCGTCAGGGGAAGCTCCCCCTTCCACGCCGCCTCGATCAGGGCGTCGAGATCAAAGATCTGTTTGTTCCGCGTCGCTCGTTCAAACAGATCCTCGCGCTCGAAGGTGGTGACATCCTCACCCATTCCCGAATGCGAGAAATTGAACCGATGCACGACGATCGGCAATGACCCCGCCAGATGCTCAGCCAGCATCGGCAGAAAGCCGTAGTCCTTGTATCCCTTGAACCCATGCGCCAGCAGCGCGACCGCCTTCGGCGTCTGCGCAGCGCTGATGTGGGTATTGCCGCGAATCACCTCGCCGTCGGCGCCGGTGATCGTCCATTCTTCAGTCGAGGAATGCGTTTTCACAGTTGGATCATAACCGACTCGCGCGAACTCATCGGCCCCAGTCAGAGTGCAGCGCCAACGGAAAAGTGTTCAATCGCGATCAGAGGCCGCGGCTTCCTCAGACTCAATCAGGCTTCGAAGCGCAAGCACAACAAACCGCTTGCGATCTTTCGAAATCGTCCAGCCGAATGAGAATGGTTCATCGGACACCACCGTAATCTTCCGCACCGGCCTCTCATTCACCTCGGCGCCGGTCGTCTTCACCTCGACTGACGTGATCCCGGTCGTCTTCACAGGACGGCTCCATCCGATCAGCCCAATGCCGAAGAAGACCCGAGATCCGCGGGGCCCGATGACGAGCTCTTCTTTCCCGAAGAGAAAGTAGAGCCCGGTAAAGAATGACGCGAAGGCGCCGAACAGGAACAGCAGGAATATGAACATGCTCGGAGCGTCTTCGGAATCGTCGTCGGTGAGATCCTGCAACTGCTCCGTCAGGCTCGGTTGAGTTTCACCCAGTTGCCCGAGGACGTAGACGCACGCTGCGACCATGGTCAACGAGAAGATCACCAGGAAGAAACCTGTCGATAATTGGCGCGCAGAAGCCCCAATAATCAGTCCGCGTTTTTCCTGACACTTCCATGCCCCTTCCGGCGGTGTCGCCAGTTCCTCATGCGCTTCAACCTGATCCGTCTGCCGCCGCAGAAGTTCAGAGAGTCGATGTGCTTCACCGGTGAACGGGCTCAATGCGACATCGGTGTCAACATTGATGTGCTCGCTCGGAATGACCTTCCCCGTCTCCGGACATCTGATGATCATCTTGATCCCTCAAACCGAGCACATTCGAAGAGAGTCCCTGTCAGTCTGACACATGAAGTTCTGAGCGCATCGCCGCAGCGATGTAGCGCACCCGTTGCTCATTGAGTGACGAGCCGAATCTGAATCGTCGATCGGCAAAGAGCTCCACGTCGTGGAAGACTACTTTCTGCCGCTCGAACGATCTGATCCTGATCTTCGAAACCTTCAACGCATCAAACTTCCGCGTGAATCCAAATGGCCCGATGCCACGATAGATCGACAATCGCACACCGCGAAGTGACACCTTGAAATGCCCCAGGATTGAGAAGCTTGCTCCAAGAAGGAACCAGAGACCGAGGAGGATGAATGGGGTCATGAACAACGTATACCCGAGGTCTTGCCCGAATCGAAAAGACTCAATCGGAAGATCCGATCCCTCGGCGTTCTGATCCGCCCAGTAAGGAGCGATCAGCATAATGCTGACGAACGTACACCAAACGAGGGCCGATAGGACTATCAGGAAGGTCTTCGAACCTCTCACCTTCGCACGAATATCAAACTGCTCTCCGCGCTTGTATAGGCGGACGCCGGCTGGTGGATGCGCGAGGATGCGTCTCTCGCGGCTGGAGAGCTTGACCTTCCGAACCAGTTTGGAAAGCTGGTGGGTCTCGCCCGTGAATGGACTGAACGCGACATCCGACTGCACATTGAGGTGCTCGATCGGAATCTCACGGCCGGTGTCCGGGCAAGTGATCTTCATGAGCGCCTCAAACGTGCCGGAGAGTCAGAACCCTAGCCATTCAATCGATCAATGATCGCCTGCGCAAACTCCTGCGTCCCGAGTTCTCCGCCCAGATCGCGCGTCTTCTGACCATCCTCAAGCGCCTTGTTGTAGGCGTGCTTGATCCTCTTGCTCGCCTTGCCCGCGGCGTCATCCTGCCGCGTGGCGCTGAGATGATTCAGCATCATCGAAGCGGACATGATCAGCGCCAGCGGATTCGCCAGACCCTGCCCTGCGATATCCGGCGCCGAGCCGTGCACGGCTTCAAACACCGCATCCTCATCGCCGATGTTGGCGCCCGGCGTCACACCCAGCCCGCCAACGAGCCCGGCGCACAGATCAGACACGATGTCGCCGTACAGATTCTCGCACAGCAGAATGTCGAACTGCGTGGGATCCTGCACGATGCGCATCAGCGCCGCGTCGATGATCACTTCCTCGTACTTGATGTTCGGGTATTCGGTCTCGTGAATCTTGCGCGCCTCATCAATGAAGAGGCCATCGCCCAGCTTCATGATGTTGGCCTTGTGAAAGGCCGAGACCTTCTTTCGATCGCGATGATTCGCATACCGAAACGCGAAGCGACCAATGCGCTCACACGCCTCACGCGTCGCAACCTTCATCGAAACGATCACACCATCCGTGATCAGATTCTCGATGCCGCTGTACAGCCCTTCCGTGTTCTCGCGCACGATGACCAGATCCACGCCCTCAAAGCGCGTCTTCACACCGGGCAGACTTCGCACCGGACGCACCGCCGCATACAGATTCAGTTTCTTGCGAAGCGCGACGTTGACGGAGCTGAACCCGCCGCCAACCGGCGTCGTGCAAGGCCCCTTGAGCGCAATGCCATGCTCGCGCACCGCTTCAACGGTCGCCTGCGGCAGCACATCGTCGGCCCCTCGATCAAGCGCCGCCACACCCGCGTGACGCTCGATGAAGTTCACAGGCGCCTCGACGGCCTCCATCACCATCTTCGCGGCGTCCGTCACCTCCGGTCCGATCCCGTCGCCGGGAATCATCACTGCCGTATGCATCGTCATCTGCTCGCTCTACCCCTTTGTGGTCTCTTTCAACCAGGCTGCGTATTCGACCATCGCCCGCGCCGGATCATGCGATGGTCGCCAGTCCAGCCCGGCGCTCGTCGCGCTCATGTCAGCACAGGTGAAGTCCTGATAAAACGCCCGCACCTTTGCGGGCATCTCGAAATAGTCTGTCGGAAGCTCGTCGGCGCTGACGCCGCACCCTTCGCGCACGGCGTCGACGATCGCATTGAAGCTCGTCGTCTGCCCCGATCCGAGGTTGTACACACCGGGCTTGACGCCCGATCGCGCCGCCGCCAGCGTGCAGTCGACCACATCGCCGACAAACACCTGATCCCGCGCCTGCTCCCCATCGGTGAAGATGCGCGGGCGCTTGCCCTCGATCACCTGCATCGCAAGCTGATACACCATGGACGCCATGTGCGCCTTGCGCGATTCACCCGGGCCGAAGACATTGAAATATCGAAGCCCGACCACATGCGGCGCCTGCTGCGTCTGCGATTCGATCAACGCAGACACGCGCCGATGAATGTTCTCCATGATCCACTTGCTGAAGCCGTAGACGTTGTTCGGCACGCCCGCTGCGCTTTCGACGAAGGGCACGCGATCGCGCGCCGCCGCAGGCGAACCATACGTCGCAGCGCTGGAGGCATACACAAGCGCGATCCCGCGCGCGCCTGTTTCGAAGACCAGCTCCTCGAACCCTTCCGTGTTGTCGGACATCATCTGCGCTTCGTCGGAGACGGTCGTATCCGTATTGGCGCCGATGTGGAAGAACTTCGTCGGTTCAAACGCCTGGAACATCTCCGCCCAGCCGCCGCCGGAAAAGCCCTGCAATGGCTCGGCGAAGAATCGGCCCGTATAGGCGCCCACTCCCGCCCGCTCGCAGGCTTCCACAAGATTGGCGAAGGAGCCGGAGCTGCAATCGTCAATGGCGACCACATCAGCATTCGGATCGCGCTTGAGAATCTCGGCGACGAGATTCGAGCCTACGAATCCCGCCGCGCCGGTCACAATGATGGGGCCGTCGCTGCTCAACTCATCTCCAGTTCAGTCGGAACGATCCGCCCGAAAGCTCGTCTTACGACTCGCCCCCTCGCGGCGCCGGCGGGATCTTCAGAACCATGCCGGGCCGAATGTTCGTCCCTTCAGCATTCACCTTGTCGCGATTCGCGTCCCGGATGACCCGCCACAGGCTGGATCTCCCATACAGACGCTTGGCGATCCCACTGAGTGTATCGCCTGAGGCCACGCGATACTCAGTCACCTCCGGCTCCGGCGTTTTCGGCTCGCCAACCTTCTCGCCGGTCTCAGGATCGATCACCACACCCTGAATATTCTCAGGATCCAGCGGCAGCTTGATCGTCACGCCTTCGCGCCATTCCTTCGGATCGTTGGGGTCGACGCTCTGGTTGAACTTGGAGATGGCCTGCCAGTGCCGCTGATTGCCGTAGATCCGCACGGCCAGACTCATGATGTCCTCGTTCTTACGAAGCGTGTACTCGCGCCACTTCGGCTTTTCGACGATCGATCCGCCATCCGCCTGCGCATCTTCCAGCAGCGGATCCCTGGGCGTCGGCTCTTCGGCGCCATTGGTGAAGGCGAACTCCGGATCCACCTGCTGCGCCGGATCCTCGTGCGTCTCCTGCGCAGGAGGCTGGAAGAGCGGATCATCAAGACCCACCACACTCGTCAGCTCCTCCGCCTGAGCCACGCTCAGGCCCGCAGGCGTCGAATCCAGCGTCACGCCCGGCTCATCTGCGCGCGGATCCCAGACCCAGTAGGTGACGATCCAGATCAGCACC
The DNA here is from genome assembly GCA_032356285.1 of Smithsoniella earleae. NCBI lineage: Eukaryota > Viridiplantae > Chlorophyta > Ulvophyceae > Smithsoniella > Smithsoniella earleae. The sequence continues at coordinate 1,680 of JAULKQ010070409.1, read as the reverse complement.
AGCACCAGTGCGGCATTGACGAACCTGTGTGCTCCGTCGCTCATGAGTCAGCACTCCCGCGGGCCGCGGGTCGAGACGATCGGCCCATCGCCTTCATCGGCGAAAAAGCGCCCGCTCTGACAGCGCCGGCTCTCTGCGTCCGGTCATACCGTCGCCAGCAGATCCCCCGACGCCGCATCCTCCGCATGAGCCTCCCGCTTCCGTGCCGCGGGCGGCCCCTTCTTGGAGTAGACCAGCGGGGCGGCGATCGCCACCGACGAATACGTACCCACCAGGACGCCGCACAGCAGCGCGTAAGTGAAGCTTCGAATTCCGCCGCCGCCGATCACATACATGATCAGCACCGCGATGAGGGTCGTGCCGGATGTGATGATCGTGCGGCTGAACGTCTGGTTGATCGACTTATTGACCACGGCCGCGCTCGCATACGCAAGCTTGCCGCGATTCTCGCGAATGCGATCCAGGATGACGATCGTGTCATTCAGCGAGTAGCCGATGATCGTCAAAATGGCCGCGATTAGACCCAGGTCGATCTTGAAGGGCTCCAGCAGCAGCTTGCTCGCCAGCCCCGGCGACCATTCATAGATCACTTCCGCCAGCGCAATCAAACCGACCACGGCGATGACATCGTGCAGAATGGCCACGATCGCCGCCAGCGAATATCGCAGCGAACCGAATCGCACCCACACGTACACCAGAATGCCGAGGAAGCTCAGCACGATCGCCGAGATGGCCTGCGCCTTGAACGTCTGCGCAATCTGCGGGCTGAAGGACTGCACACCGGCAAGCGTCGCCTGCTCGGTCAGCGCCGACTTCACGAGCGACCATTCACGCTGCGCTACATCCGTCCGCCAGCGTTCCTCATTGTTGAAGAAATCGACATCAGGATCGATCGCCACATACGCAGCGCTCGTCGCCTCGCCGGCGCTGTTCGTCTCCAGAACGATCAGATCAGTGCGACGGCTCGCGACATCGCTGAAGTCAGGCTGCAAGCGCATCTGCTCGATGCGGCTTGTCAGCGCGTCAGGCGGAATCGGCGGGTCGAGATTCTCCAGCAGCACCACCACGCCGCCGACGAATGAACCGACATCATTGGTGTACTTCGCCTCACCGACACACTCACCGAGCGAGCCATCCAGCGCGCGGAACACCGGCGCGCTTTCATACTCATCGTAAACGGAGCCATTGAATGTCAGCGGCGGGCTCGATTCGATCAGATCAGAAAGCGCCGAAATAATCGCCGATGCGACCATCTCCCGCGCCTGCGCCTCGGATTCGTCTGTCTCCGAAACACTGGCCACCGTCTTGACCTGGAATCGATCCGAGGTCACGCCGTCATCTTCCGGCGCCACAGCCAGCACCTCAGCAGACGCAAGCGCGCGCAGTGGCGAATCCGGATCAGCCTCTTCGCCGACAGCGGCGATTCGACCCATGATCTCAGAGCGCTCCGCCGTCATGCCATCCTTGAGCTGCAGCGACACGCTCAGACCGCCACGGAACTGGTGGCCGAACATGTGCTCGCCCTGATGCACGGCAAGGCCAATGCCCAGCGACAGCAGCACAGCTGAAATCACAATGAAACCCGGACGAAGCTTCAGCCAGTTGATATTGGGGCTCAGGATCCGCTGAAGGCCCGACCAGATCATCGGAAGCTGTGCCATCCGCTTGATGTGGAAGCCT
>JAULKQ010070398.1:0-20177 GCA_032356285.1 Smithsoniella earleae | reverse complement strand
TCTGCAGGAGTGGCTACCAGGGGCCTAGCTGTGGGTGGGGGATGCGGTGGCTCCCTCATAAGTGAGTGGTGAGCACAGATAGAAGGGGACTGGCAGTTCTCCTCTACTATCTGGGATTTGTCCCGGTCACGACTGCTATTTTATCATACATAGGCGGTAGCGTTGGTTGGGAATGGTGCGTAACGTACGCTGCGGTGCCACACCTATCATGTGTGATACAGACTTGCTAGGCTTGTGTTTGAGTGGGCAGCTAACCATTGCCCGCCGGTGAGTTTTACGCAAGGGAGCGAAAAGCGTCGCTGAAGGCGCGCATGTGGCGCAGGGTGTGGCCTGCAATTGTGTCGGCGCTGTTCTTCAACCTCCACGGGCACCTCTTCTACCCGCTGTTGACCAACTTCATGGGGTACGGCGACAAGGAGACGTTCGCATTTGCAATGATCGCCCACCGAATGGAGTACTCCGTAGTCGAGCACCCTGTGCACAGCCTGGGCCACACAGAGCGAGCCTGTGGCCTGCTGGGCTGCACTACGGACTTGTACACCAACACAATGGTCCAATACTCCCCCAGTGGAAGTATTGCGTTTCTGCACACCAACATGCCCCCCAAGGGTGACCTGGGTGTCCCCACAGACTTCTCGCAGGCCTACCGCCGCTGGCAGGTTCTCAGCCCTGGCCCGGACACCCTCTACCAAGACTTTGTACTCTTCTCGGAGCACAATTTCGGGTGCGTCTGCCACCACAACACCGGCATTGTTATTGTGCGAGGAATAGGAGACAGTGTCGCGACGTAGGCCTGCAGAGTATGAGGGATGTAAGAGATTGAGCGCTGCAGAGTGGACATAGAGGGCGAGATTCACTCTTGGCTCGTCGAGGCGAGGTGCGATGAGGTTGTCCGGAACAGTATAAACCGCTTCCTTGGCGCGGGTGGCGAATCTGGTGAGACTTGGAGCCCTCCGCCGCGGCTACCCCATCGCCCGGTTAACACGAGACTGATGCAAGTCTTTGAGTGCGCCTTACTTCCCTTGGTTGTCCCTGGGATCACGGATACATAGCGTGCGTCGCCAGGGTGAGATAACTAACTCTTCGCGCTACAGGGACCCAGGAATGACGGGAGATTTCCTACGGGACTATCCACCCTCGTGGAAGCAAACAATCATGAGCCGGTGGAATAAGGCGCGCTTCGGCAAGGCGCGTCGGTGGAACACGACAACGTCTGAGGCTATTCCCTGGAAGGACTTACATCTGTGGCGGGACCATTGGTGAGGCGATGCCGTGAATTCAAGCCGCCAGTTTTTTTAAACCTTTTTCACATAGCGTGATTGTAAGCGTGGGAATAGACAACGTGAACGCTTTGACGGCACTCATGACGGTTGCCTTTTCGCTCCAACTCGGAAACTTTGTAACCATCCAGCGTGTTTTTTATTCTGATTACATCCAACCACAACATCATAATATTAGTAGGACTTTAAAGTAGCAATAGTACTCGCACATCCGGAAGGTGTGTGATTTTGAATGTAACCTAAAAGCAAGGTTGTCTTTCATTATAAAGTGGTATCCAGCCACAACATTGTTTTAGACGGGTGTGTGTCGCGTTTTTCAAGATTACACTACCTAAAAATGTCGCAATGCTCAGTGTCGAAGGCAATCCGCAAGCCGTAACTTGTGCAGCAACTCAGTTGCAGCAAGTGTTGCGGTATCGCAGGTTGCAGCAAGATGCTGCTGAAGCAGATAACTATTCACCAGACTTGGTGGTTCTAGCGGTTTAAATTGAACTGGATCCTCTTCGGGCAAAGGCTCCTCTCCGTTCTGTTTTCTCATCAAATTCTCCTGCAAGAGATACTGCTTAGTTTGGACACGGATAAGCTCTACATCTATGACCTGAGACTGGAGGCAAGTTCACACTTGCCATAGCGAATCAAGAGCCTTACCTCCTGCCTCCTAGCAAGCCAAGCTGCTTTCAGCTGCTCTTGACGAAGGCGCGCCCGCTCAAACTTGGATATATCTTGAACCTCCATGTACAGGTTTTCAATCGAGTCGCCCATCAGGTCGAGCTGCTTTTCAAGGAATGGAACTGTGTTGAGCCGCAAACGTGTAGCAGTGACACTATCTAAAATCACCTGGCGGTCGATTTCAGCCACCAATGCTGTAACTAGCGGGCTGTTGTTTATCTTGATGGGAATTTCCGTGAAAATATCACGCCATGATAACCCGCTCTGGAACAGCTGCTTTGCCGTCAACTGCACCCAGAATTTGCTGAAGACCGCTTCAATTGCAGGATTGATACAGCTCCTTTGATATCATCCAAGCTTTGTGGCCAGAGATCTTCGAGCATCCATACTTGTAGATACAGGCATTTAGGTGCATTCTATGCCTTTGGTGCGAGGACACAGAGCGCTCTCTTGAATCAGATACAGAGTCCTACGCGAGCAGGGTGCAAAGATTTTGAAGTATAAGGGAACCAGGAGAAATCGCACATTAGTATTTACTTTGTACAGCTCCATGAACTTCTTGTTCAATCTCAACGCCTTCAGCGCCAAAGACCCCCGATGACAATCTTTACTGTCACAAACGATACATACACATTTCTTTACGCTCTCCTCATAGCTGATAAACGTATCCAGCAAATTTAAGGTTTGGTAGTCCTTGTACGGTGCGCTTTGATACCAGCCAACCGTGTTTGAGTCCACGTTGATGTCTCTCAAGCAGCGCATCTTAGTAAGCTGGTACATATCAGATGTGTCTGATGCCTGAAATCCATTTCGGGGTTCGGAATGTGATCATGTGGTTTGAAACTTGGGATTGCACTGTGACTCTCATCGCCAGTCGCGTGAAGCATACCAAAAACGGAAAGCATTCAGTGACCTCCAAAGTTGTGCTCACATCGAGTCCAAGCAATTGTCCACATGCTCCTGCGTTGTCGGATTCAGTGCAGTGCTGGAGAATTTTGAGGGCTACAGACCCGGTCAGCTGTACAGTTTTGATCGGGACATCTTTCTTTTCCTTCTGCAGAGCAGCACTTTTGAAATTTATAGGAGCGTCAGGCATGGCTCAAACAGTTAGATTAGCTACAACTCTTCCAACTGGTTTGTAATGCGCGAATTGTGCAACCCGACAGTAGCCCTTTCAATTATCGACCAGTACAGCGCAAGCGCGAAGAGGGTAAAATTCTTATCATTGTGCAAATTTGATATAATTACAAGTGTCTCACTGTTTCAGGCGCGTAGTGGTTTCTCGCTGCATGATAGCAGAAATGCGGCGCGAATGCGGTGCATGTGAACGGAAGCACTGCTCACTGTTTCGCATACCCACATTTTTGCGTTGCAACTTATTCCTTGAGCGATGGACACTTCATGTCATGTGCATAATTTGTAAACTTTGTAGGATACCTGCGTACCAATTCCTCTGTCCGTAGAAGTACCATCAGGCTTGCTGCAATGGCTTGATAGTTAAGTCGACTAAGTGATGGCACGATGATGATTGTTAGAACAATTTTATGCATCTGTGTTGTACGGCGTTTAAAGATGTTGCTCAACACTGGGATGTAAGGTGAAATGAGAATTAAGACTTGTTCCCGGTCACCGAACATCTCTCGCCTTCCATATTGGAATTACGTCTTCCAGATATTCCTGCCATTAACCCATAAAGGCTTACACAGAACACGCCAAAGTTCGTGAGTGACCAAAACATGACAACCAATTGGCATCTGGTCAACAGCTGTCTCGATAACAGCTTGCGTTCGTGCCGATTTAAAGAATGGTATCGAGATATGGGGCAATATTTGGGTCATGGGACAATCCCCGTGACCATATTCACTCGCACTTAGACCATCGCACTTAGACAGTGCGATTATCGATACTTGACAACGCTGTAGAGACAGTGCCAGTCCCACGCACTTCACTTCCTTGGATATACCATCGGGGATTGTGCATCTGCTGTATTTCTCTGACCGTGAAACTAGACCCGAGATCATGCCGTACTATTTCCAAATATGTAAGGGTCTAATCACTTCATGTCTCATCCACGCTAACACGCTAAATCATGTTGCATTTCTATTGGTTGACAAATATAACTACCATGGCTCTCACTTTATGTAACTCATTCTCGCATAAGTTCTTCGGACTGCACTTGTGGTGTTCATACGTAAGCCTACGATTACATGCTGGTGGGTCTCCCTGTTACTCCTTGAAAGCAGCTCACAGAGTCAACGATAGGATTAAACTTACATCCCAAGCAAGTTTCACCCAGTTGTAAGGACTATGAGCAAATTAGTGGCTGTGGGTGAGATGGGGCAGCAATCCTCAGTCATACAGAGTTGAATACTTGTGGATGATCTGGGGCAGGGACAGGTTTTTGAGCAGATATGGTGTGAAAGCGAACAGAGGATCCATTCGCAAGTGCCAATTGGAGATAAGTGTGTCAAACGGGTTGCATCAGGTAGACAAAGTTATGAAGCAGGAAAAAGTCTGCAGTGCGATATAGGCAGAGATGAGTGATAGCCAGAGATGCTTCCATGACTTAGGATACACTGCAATGTTGTCAATACTACAGCATTTGAATTTCATACATTGTAAATGTGGAGACTTGAATCCTGAGTTGTGGAGTACTGTCAGGCATGCGTACAAGAGAGGTAGTCCTAAATAGGATGACAGAACCTTCGGTGCAAAGACATTGAGACACGTACATAAGTTTCTAGGCCAACACGAATAACCCAAGCAGCCCATGGATTGCATCTGGTGCAGTGACTTCAAACATGGGATAAAAGCGAGGGTTGTTATAACAGCCGCTTGTTGTGGGCCACATGCTGTTCTCAAAGGCTCAGTGCTGATAAATTACCATTCCTCGGGTGCTGTGCTTGCCTGTACTCTCCCAGGGCTCGCAATCGCTCAACCAGTTGACATGATTCTGAGGTACAGCCCATTGGGTTGCATGGGAACAAGATACAACTCATGTATTCTTTGCCAACAATGAATCGCTGGTAGTCCTGTTGAATCTTTTTGATCTCCAAAGGTCATAGTGTGGGTTACAGTATCTGAGCCCATGGGTTGGGTACATTCATGGCAAAGCTGCACATGACTGCTCATGGTAGCAGATCTCATTTCCAAGCACTTGTGCTGTGGTTGGTCTTTTGGATGCAGTTCATTATTTACTGTGTTGGTACAATTTTCAGGCAAACCAGTACATGTCAACCAGGTAGGTTTTGTAAGGTGATGTACTGCTTGACATCAATTGGGAGTCAAGGTCTGCATGTAACAGTAGGCTTAAATGCTGTAGCTATGCAAAGTACAATATGGCAGTCAGATATGTAAGAATAAACCACATTCTCGAAATTTACACCCAGTACACAACGAAAGGGCTCTAACTCTGTTGTCTGGTTAGAAGATGTGGGCCATCAACGGACCCACGATGGCTTACAAAAGGCGATATACCATTGCCACTATAAACCGTCAGCAACTCGATATTGAGCAAGTAAACACCAGAGTTTGTGGAAAATGTGATATACTTGATGAATCTTCAAGTAAAGTCCCAACAGCGTAGTACGGGGCATCCACACATGCTAAATAAGGGCTACTGTAGGAGTTATCAGGCCCCTGTTACTATTATCAATGCTTCCCATTGGTTAGAGAGGCACTTGACCATGCGAAACATGTTTTGGCGTCTTGTGAAAAAGGACTTGCTCATGGATAACCAATTGCTCGCGATTTGTGCTGCCATGTACGATGCCGTGTGCTTCTCCTGGACGACTACTCACACCAGAGGATAACAAGATCTTAGTGGTCGAAAGATAACCCTCACGCTCTTGAAAATAGCAGCTCAGCACCTCATTACACGCTGATATGAGGCTAAATTCAAGTTGTCGACATTGAAGAATGAACTTCGTCGCCAAGTACATTTGCTTCTTGTCGAAACAGTACCGGTAGATGAAGGAGCAGCGGTAGACATGCTGTACTCGCGGCTATTCCGCTCTTACCTATTAAGCTTTGAAGTCAGGAAGCACGTTATTTTCACTGTAGAACACTTGATAGTGCCAAACGTTGCAGGTGGCTGAGTACGTTCTGTCCATAGTAACATACTACGAAATCAGACATCTGCGACGCAGGACAACACCAGTGTTGGACATATAGTTGGCCTTCTCGTGTCCTGTGCAGCTATGGTCTTGTTATATGCCCAGGATGTGGTTTAATTCATTAAGTTCCAGTCGATCCAGAGATTAGGGATAGAGCGCATGCTCGCATCTAATTGTGCCAAGCGTGTGATATGATAGGAAATGCCGATCTAACGGTGCTATTCGAGAACGCAGGGACTAGAAATCGAGATCTCGCGAGAAGACTCGAGAAGTGCATGGCGCTGACTGTATACCAGCCTTTCGTCGAAAGTTGAAATCTGTTGATTGCGACGCAAAACGGCAATTACGGAACGGTGGTGTCTATAATACAGTCGCAATCTTAGAGAGTTAAACATTGCAAATTGTGTCTTAACTCTGGATCCGGCGGTCGTACATGAGCTTGATCCAGCCATGATTGCCTCCACTCGCACGACCAGCCAAAGCAGGCGTTTGCGCTTTGTAGCGGGTGGACGGAGTTCGTGTGCGGGAAAACATACGAATCAAAATGCACTCTTGGCGAGGCATGTGGAACTTCAGCCTTTTCAGGTGCCCACTTTGGAGCTAACACCTCACCGTGCCCGCTCAAGGCAAACTGTTGCGTCCCAGGTACATATATAGTCTGATATTCTCTCTTCAGGTGCAAAGGTCTTGATCAAACTGATTGTAGAGCTACTATTGTATGGTGTGTGTGGCAATCGCGGAACAAATAGTGCCATACTGCATTCAACTGCCCATGATGTGCGCCAAATACTTGCAAGAGTGACATCTGGATGGATCTTTGATTATTGGAATGCAAGTTGTGGAGTTGGCACTGTCATCACGTACACACCTATGTGTCGTGCCAAGACAGAACCTTTGCAAACAGGACAACATTCTCGGGAGAAAATACGAGGACTTGACTCAGTAAGAACAATCACTTAACTGCTTACCAGCAGTTTATGTGAGACTATACATTTGCGGCTTTCAATTCGCGTAGTACTGCTCGTATGCATCAGATACGCTTTAGATACGACATTGGCCACAACATGAGGGGTGCTACCTTGATCTTGTAGAATGTTCGTAATGCGGGATTTTTTTTTTTATTGCGAGCTAATTCGTCGCGTTGTACAGGTTCTTCACTGCACGCCATTGTATTAGACTTTGGGGGCTGCCTAGATTTGTCCACAAAATGCACAGAATGTGACTGTTTGCTTGACATTGCAATCATTTGTCAATTACTGCAGGCTTCGGACTCTCCACTACTAGCTGCAGACGCTTCCGGCACGGAGACGATGCACCCTGGAGTTATTACGGGAAAAGTCCCAGCACATGGCGTTACGTGTGCGCAGGTAGTGCGTTTGGGAATAGCACTTGACTCGAATCAGCTGCTGAACCTTGCATCCTCAGCTTTACAGTTACTAGCGGACATGCACAGACGCGGGTACTTCTCAAAGCATACTAGAGTTGTTCCACCCAGGTACATTCAAATCGTTTCTTAGAGTTACTGTCTCTCACTGCAGGTTCGTCCACGGCTCACTAAGACCTGAGACAATTTTCTTGCCCAACCATATACCTGTGGATTCAGAGAGAACCCCGATAGATGTGCTATTTATCGATTCAAGATCAGACGCAGTTGCTGAGCCTCCCAGTTACGTACACAGTTCACCTCCAGAAACGGCTGCAGCGATGTATATAGCGCCAGAATTGCTGGATCCAACCTTTGGCTCTGGACCGTGGCTTGATCCGGCTGCTGTTCTGTACAGCGTAGGCCCAGATGGACACCTTGTATCTTCCGAAGACAATAATATCATTGGTACAAATACGCAGGGCTCTTTGTATGGAATGTCCACTGCTTCGCCATCGTCCGATGTGTTCCAATTGGGCTGTGTGTTGGCCTTCCTTGCCACCGGAGCTCACGCGCAACAAACTGAAAGCGAGCTCGAAGCCGATGTAGTTCCCTTAAAGTGGGGCGTACAAGGCCCCGTTGGTGATTTCCTTTCGCAAAACAGTACTCTCAGCTGTGTTGTGAAGGGCATGACAGATATGAATCAAACTAACAGACTCACTGCGGAAGAGGTACATCACTCCGAAAATTCCTTGCGCACGAAATACTGCTGTCCATGACTGGAAAAATGATCATTTTTTGTACTCGGGCGCAAAGAGACAGCTGAATTCGCTTCCATCCGACCCGAGGATGCTTAAATTGCCTTATACTTGGTGGCATCCTGGTTCTGTCCTACTACTTATTTCTTACTTTTTTGTCCTACCACGATTATCTTCTGCTGTAGGCGTTGGAAATCGTGTCTCGGGGAGTATTTCCCTTACACACTCGTCCCGCTATCACTCTGAACTCTTCCCGCCTGCCATACGGTTTCTATTTCACCGAACTCCCTCTTCTATGCCCTCCATGGGCAACACTGTGCCCTAATCCTTTGACGGAAGCTTTTGAGAACGAGTCATCTGTGAGTGGATCAAGCATCAAGGTTGAGAAAGGGCCAAATGGCGTCTTGAGAGTATTGTTCCCCGCTGACGGGGGCACAATGCCCAATGTCCTGGCGGCGACAGCTGTCATGGCGTGCACCAACATAGGGGCAGCTACCCTGGTCACTCTTCAGGCCTCATTAGCGTTTACTGCTATCCCAGTCTTCATTGGCGGTTGCATGCTCTCAAGTGCAGTGTTCTCCTCTGCTTTTACACAGCACATTCTTGACATAGGCCCTGACTCGTGGACTTTTGCTGTTGCAGCACATGTAGATGAAGGGAACGTCGTTGCAGATTCTGCTCAGGCAGTTTATCAAGGCAAAACGCGCGATTTACTTGGTGCCAAGGTTCGGTTGCATCACTTGATCACATTTTCTCTCATCTTGTTCTTTCTCTTCAGCTTACCTGTAAAGAAAAAATCTTTAGTACATCTATTGTATACTGTATATGAACAACAAATCTGTATGGTCTGCTTGATTGGTCATTATTGCTGCTTCTGTAACATAGTATGTTCCCCGCAGATTGAATGAGTAGAAGCAGTATCTGAATGTTAATCTAATGACTCGGTATTTAGACTTGAGCAGCATTATTAACAATGCTTGCAATCTACTGCTCAGGATTAGTGGATTGCCGTTGCTGTAACATCATAATGTAGAACATAGAACTGTGGATGTGAAACTGATGATTTTTTGCAGGTCATGACACTGAGGATACCTGAGCTTCATGATGATGATATTGATACAGCTTTGGTCCTTTTGTCACAAGAGTGTTCCTTGCGTTTTGGCGTGTCACTTTCACACCAAGAGCAACTGTGGCTTGGTGCATTCCTCAATCACTACATGCAGCAGCACCTTCTAATCCCCGTCACAGTTGACAACGACTTGTACCCATCAACCTGTGCCCACATTGATGATGACGACGCTATTCATGTTTGATGCTGCGTTTCTGGGCACGATTTTGTTCACATTAATTCTTGTTCAGAGCAAAGGAAGCTGTGCATTCTAGTAGTTTCTCTCACTTTATATGGTGGTACGCACTCAACTTTTGTGAACTGCATGCACTGTGCTTTCGCATTCAAAGTTCTTGGTTCTGACTTGGTGCCTTTTTGCTTGCAGGTGTGATTGGAAGATTTGAATGGGAATCTATACTGTGAGAGAGTTGAACATGAGTATTTGCTGCCACAGCTGAGGCAAAACTTTTCTTGTTTTACAACCTATAGGTTTCCATGTATTAAGCGTGTTTTGCGTTTCTTATGCCAGAGAGGTGTCGAGTTCAGGCTTATTGGAGAAATTTTGTGGGAGAAAGCCTTACAATGGATCTTGGGTTTCCCTATCTGCTCGAAGAGTATCCAAGCACATGAGGTGTGCAGGTGGAAAACGTGCCTTTGCAAGTGCCTCACCTCCCAGGTTGCAGGGCTGTGTTGGTATGCTTGTAGAATTTGCACCTGTTGAAATTTTGTTCAGATGAATAATGCGAGAATTTAGAGTTGTGGACAGAACGAACGAGACTTGATCAACATTTTGTGAACTGATTTCTGGATAGTACGAGATAGCGAGAGGATTGGAGAGAAGTTTTCCAGACTATGTGTAAGACTGTTACTCATTCTATACACTATTATTCGTGCCTGATGTGATAAATACATTCCTAGAGGAAAACGTTGAGGCTAGTGAGGACGAATAAATTAGCAGTACTAAAATCTTTATTATAGCAGTTCATTCGTTTGTACGCGGGCTGTGTGTGGACATATGCTGTGATAGATTGTCATTTTCTTAAACGATTGATCATCTGCAGATGTCGGACCCGTGAAAGACTTTGTCCTCCAGGAACCGTGTTAGATCCCAGCTGCAATCTTCAGCTGAGGGAAGTGGGAAGCCTTAATCTTGCAAACAGTGTCCGCGTCAGCGAGATTCTGTTACTCCTAAACATGTGATTTCACTCAGTTGTTCAAAGCTCCTCGTTATTCATACTTTGTTCAGATATAAACATCTAACTTTGCGAACCTTGGAGTGGTTTCAATTGACATGCACAATGCATAACCAGGATAATAACTATGTGCATCCTCAACGCCTGATCACTTTGTGCTCAAACTGAAATAGTAGAGTGGATCTAACACTACTCCCCTCAAGTCGTTAAATGTGAATGAGCTCTATCATCAGTCCCAGTGTTTCAAAGTATGCTTCATTCAAACAGCTAACTAGAACGGCTACCCCTATTCAACAAATAGCGTCTGTTGGCTGTGCCAGTTCTCATGAAATTGCATGCCTGGAAGAATACACTGAAAGTAGCAACCGCGGTTCTGAGTTAGCATAATAATCTCCACAGAAAACTAGGCTTGCAGGGTTATGTTGAAACATACTCAGTTATTTAACCTTGGCCATAACAAACCATCAGGTTGTGCAGAATGAGGGTATCAGTTGAGCATAGAGGAGATTACACCTCGCTTGATGTGGACTGCTGTGAGCCCTTTCAAAAGCGCTAGAGGCAGTCTTGAGAGCAGGTCATATTTACCATCCTGTGAGATCTTGTCCCCGCTCTTGTCAAGTCCTGGCATTCTTGGGAAGTGGTTTTTTGTGTGTTGCATCACTAGGAGTGCGAGTTTAAGTGAGACAAATGTTAGGTCAAGTGCAATAGCTGACCAGTCTAATCAGGAACTTGCATCGTGGATATGTGCTACTTTTTTCGCTTGCATGATGTGTAGGGCATGGCTTAGTAAGGAGCATGGTCCCTCTTGAGATGGATAAGCAAAAACAAACACATGTAAATAAGCGGGACAGAATTGTTCCGGTACTGAACGCAATGCTACATGCTGATAAATAAAAGAAGTACTCACAATCAACAAATATCAGAAAAATGGTTTTGTAAATGTTCGTTTCACGAGAAGAACCTCTCTGCGGAGAGCTGCGGTCAGTAAAGGACGAAAAATTCGGGCATGCATCTGGATGTACCACCAACCGGACTCTACAGTGTACTCTGCAGTAGTAAAGCTGATGTACAAATTCATCAAGACGAGACCTGGACTCAAGTCCTGGTTTAGCTGACATCAGTCAGACTTGAATCATAACGCTTAACAAGCGAGTGTAGCTGCCATTAAACATGCGCAGTCAGTACTGTGTCGGGCGCAAGTGCAATGCACTCTCAAGGTGCCTCCTGGATGTATGAGTTTGACCAAATCCAAAATTGGCTTTATCGTGTAAGCGCTGAGCTAGAACGTGTGTCTTGGTTCGATAGCGATTCAGAATGTAGCTTTGAAGTGCGGATACACTACACAGACCTCGACAAAATTGGCACTCATGGCCTTAATATATGTGAACAAGCGCTTTTGTCGCCCCGTAAATCGTAGAAGGAGAAGTCAAGGCCGTCCCAAGTTGAAGCTGCAAGCCACTAGCCAAACAGAAGGCCATGAAGACTTGCGAGAAAGCAAGAAACGAAAGGTATACGATGCTAATGTTTGGCCAGACAGCTTTTCGGGTAAATGTAGCAGGGGTACAGACCGTAGCCCTGCACATCCCTGCTTTGCATTCGGTAAGAAGAAAGTTCTTTCATTTCCAAGAAAATCTACAGAAGAGGAACCAGATAGAGCATGTAAGGATTCAACTTATATCTCTCCTTCGGAATGTATCACTTCGCTACGAGGCAATGAGAAAGTTCAAGCATTTCAAAGAGATTCAAACCAACCTTCCCCGTACATTCCCAAGGAAGAGCATTGCAACGAATCGGATTCTGACAGTGACTGTATTATTCTTTCGTGTACGGCTGAAGCTCGCCGTAACATTGTTAGTGCGGTCTCGTTAGCCTGGAAGACGACACGCGACGAGGTTTTTGTTCCACAGTTGAGCATGAGAAGACAAAACGTAAGGTATCGAGGCGGCCAAAAAGTTCAAGTATATCGTCCGGTATTTTCACCAGTGGGTACGCTCCAGTTTTTCCTGGACTCCAATCGCGGAATTTGCCAAGTGTCTCATAATGTATTGCGGCTTATGAAGGGATTTCACAGTATGCTCCAATATTACGTTCGAAGCTCAAGAAGGCAATTAATTCGTTCATGTCAAATGGAGAGATCCATCCATTCCACCCAATTTCGATGACTAGTGAACTTAGGCGAGAGGATATTGTGAAGTTGGACCCTTCGGAGTGGTTATCAGTGCGACCATCTACACTGACCTTGGACCGTAAAAGAGTATGTATTGTTGCAATTCAGGATGTAAAAGCCTGTAATGCCTGAGATCTTACTATCCTTACCTTACGCAGAGCAGCATTATTAACACGACCCTGAATCTGCTATGGACGAAGCATTTCGGGTCATCACCGAAACGAATCCCACAAGTGTACACATTCTCAACACATTTTTTCGCAAAACTCGTTGAGGGTGTCCCACTACTGCACCAATCTGATGCGGACTACAGTCCAGAAGAGGACAGATGCCAGCGTCCATTCCGAGGAGGGAGCGTGTGCAAGCGAAGACATGCTGGAAAACCACGCCAGAATCGTGGCCAGGCAGCTCTAGCCAAAGTAGAGCCCGTGAACTTGAAAGAGGCACTGACGGTGAATTATGACGCTGTACGCAGCTGGACGAAACTCTCTTGCCCGTTAGACACTGCTGAGACGATAATAATACCTGTAAATGAATGCGATGAGCACTGGCTTATAATCGCCATCAGCACACCTCGTCAGCAAGTGATACTCCTTGACAGGTTCGCCATTCTTCACCGCTGCATCAAAGCACTCTCTTCCAAATGTCGAGCGCAGTTCTGTAGCCCGTGCATCGTTCCCGTTTCCAACTCGCGCTTCTTGAGTGCAAAACTTCCAACATGATTGACATGTATGCAGTTTATTCAGTCATCAACGGGAAAGTGAATATCGTAGTTTGCTGCTTAAGGTCTGGGCGTGGATGCTGATGGAAATGCAGGACAAGCTACACCAATACCGCAAACAGCAGTCCGAAACGGGTGGTGATGCAGTAAAATTTCAATGTCATAGCAAAAAATTACGAGTTGATAAACGGCAACAGCAAATCTTCGAGCCTGATCAGAAGATGTGTGGCTATGACCGCTATAAGTTTAAAACTGAGGCACAATTCAATGGAAGCTGTCCTTTTGAACGAACAGAGTTCCCAGTTGAAAAGGAGAGAAGTAAAGCGGGTGACGGTAAAAGCATTTATATTCACAATACGGATTCCCAAAGACATCCTAAATCGGAGAAAAAAGTTTGTGGGCAGTGGCAGACAAAGTGGCGATTGCGTGCTGTTGGGGGATTGCCACAGCAGCAAGATGATACCAGCTGTGGAGCCTTTGCCCTAGCATTTGCAGACTGTTTAATGCAGGGGTGGTGGCCGGAAGATAATGTAGGAAGTACTACTGCTCAGCTCCCAGGACAACTGCATTGTAAGCTGGAATTTGGTAGCGCTTTAGGTTTGCGTTCCGGAATTCTGAAATTTTTAACCGGGCCAAACACTAGTGTGGTGTCAAGAGAACTGTAACTGACTCGTGCGCATACGTACGCCATGGTAACCCCACTTTGTGACTTCGTCCCCTACATATGTCAATCACTTTCATAACAGGTTCTGCCCGAAACCTCAAACAGTTATCAACGAGTTTTGAAGTTCTTTAAAGATTTTGGTAACTGAGTATGCATTGTTTTTACTGTACGTCTTTTTGTGCAGAAGAATACCATTCAAGATGCTGAGAAAGTTTGTAAATTCACTTTGGAATGAAGATGAATAGTACAGCATGTTCAATCTACTGCAGCTTCAGAGTACCTGTTCCAAACTGTAGGAACCCATGCAGGTTGTTAAGCATACTTTAATCGCCGTCACAGTTATCGCGACTGTGTACGGAATGCTACTATAGACTATAAGCTTATTTACGTATGCTTTATGAAGTGAAATTCTTGTGCGAATTGAGTAGAGGACCCAGCTAGTGTTCCCATGTTCAGTACGTGAAACGATACACCTCTACTTCCAGGTCATGAACAGAATTATGCCACTATTACCCTCGCTAGCAGCATCAAATAAGAACCGATAATCTGTCGGAACAGTTCCCTTGGTGACCAAGAAACCTGGCTTAGAACTGATGCGTGCCTAGTGTGCACAGGTTCCAACATGACTGAGGTAATAGCGTGCGACGAGACGTCTGCAGCAGTACATCGTTAAATTTATTAACAAAATGACCTGAAAGCGGCCAGAATAGAGCGAAAATCAAGTATACGTCATGTACACTCTTGTACGTACAGCGAGTTATGCTTGTTCACGTGCTCACCGACCAGTTGCACCCGGGGGACATGAAAATGGCCCCCTTCCCGCAGGTGGATGGGAAAGCTAATAACCTGGACTTCTATTCAGCGTGGTGGCTGCATTCGGGTATTTGCATGTGCCACGGGAGGCGACCATTGGCTCCCACTCAGGTTGTGGTTGATTTCGGCTGAAATGAGTTTGTGGCGGCATTACGGTCTGGTTGCCAGATTGTATTGTGCAAAATATACTCTGACATGACTACATGGATATGTTGACTGTTGTACAAGTGCAAAGCTTGCACTGTATTGTTAGCTCTTCATTTAGTTGTTGCTCGAGGCTCTATTCAAAACCGCTTGCACAACCTCAAGCATAATGCCTCCCTTCTGCCTCGCGAGTCGCCCCGTTGTGAATCGTGCACCTAATGTTTCAGCTAGCAGATGTTTAGCGCAGGTTGCGTCTCATCCGATCGACCCTAGCATAGACCTGACAGCCTTCAAGTGCGCAGCTTTTGAAACCCTGTTGCTTTACGCCAACTCACAGAAATACCCGTTTTAATGAATTTGTTAAATCTCATGTTCGCTTTTCCAAATTTTTAGGTTGTTGCTGCTTTGCGAATCAACTTGTATTCAGTTTGTTGATGATACACACGGCATAACCATCGCCATTACCAGACAGCAGGCAGATGAAATGCGCATTTTTGTTCTAACACGTCCAAAGGTACAAAATTTATAACAGTGCCAATAGTCAGGGCAGTTCTGTAGAGCTGTCACGTGTGCAATGCAGCGTAACTCACCCTTCAACGTGCAGGCCTCGGGCCATAGTTCGACTTAGTTTTGCGTACGTAGTTACACAAGCTCCATATTTGGACTTGCAAATAGAATCTAAACCCCTGTGCAGGCGCCACGAAAAGGATACTGGCTCTCCTGAGTTTCAAGTAGCACTACTTTCAGCCCGAGTCCGTCATTTGACCGAACATTTGAAGAAGAACAGGAAAGACTATGCTTGTCAGAGGGGACTCATGGTCATCCTAGGTAAGCGGACAAAGCTGCTACGGTACATGTACCAAGAGGATCAGCAGCTCTTTGCTAAGACTGTCCGTGAGTTGAAAATCCGCAACCCGATTAAGAGTGTAGTTCTTGAGAAGAAAAAATAGACTGGGAAACCATCCATGTGATTCAAGCATGAATATTGCATGCAAGTGTAACCTGTTCGGTAGTTATTCAATTACAACCCTGAATGAACCTGATTGGAACGTATGTGGGTGCATATATCACTGCTTTGTCTAGTTTGTTCGATTCAGCCCTCTACAAACGTCTCTCGCGAGAAGTTTGGACTGATACGTGACGAAGGCAGGAAGAAACAGTTCTAAACAAGACTCAATGTCATTTTGTAACAAGTCGGATGTCGGGGAGATAACCACCAGTTCAATCAAGGTATTAACTTCAATTGCCTTGGTGTTGGTGAGTAGAAGTACAAGCACGTTTCAATGCCTGTGAGTGTTACATTAGTGGTGTGCAGTTCTGCCAATGTTAGTGGGTGTTACAAGGAAACAACTCCCATGATTTCATTTCAAAGCTCTGCAAATTAAAAAGTAAAAGTCGAGATTTTCACTCTCCTATGTGCTACTCCGCAGAAGAAGAATCCGTTCCAGATTCTTGTTCAATACTCTCAACCTTTTCAAATGGCTTCACGGAAAGAATATCGCCACCATCATGAAGGAGTTCGTCATCCATGATCTCTGCACAGGCAGCGCCAGTGAGCGGATTCAATAAAGCTTGAATGCACAGCCAGGTAATTGAGTAAGGTGAGGTGCCCACCTGCGTCATCATGTGTATTGGGTGTAAACACAGCCTTGTTAGACAATGGATCCAAGGGCGTCTTGATGGCTTCTTTATGATCTTTCGCCTGTTGCTGCCTTGACTTCTTTCGCTCATAAACACCTCCAGCCTTTCTTTTCTCATAGGCACGGATGGCGTTCGGGTGGATGAACTCCGGGTTTTCAAACAATACCTTTCCCCTAAAGCTACCCGCAAATACCTGCATGCCATCACAGATTATGATAATCGTCTATCTGACCCTTGACTTCAAACATTGAAATATTTGGGCATGATACTCTTGACTCACCTTAATCGGTTGTAGTGTCAGTCTGGGTCCAACCTCGACAAGAGTGGGTCCAGCTGTTTTTAATTCCTGACGTTCGGCAGGAGTGATGACTTGGAAATTACGGAACCAAATCCTGTTGTCGCAGTAAGAAAAAGAAATAACATGATCGAAGAAGGGCTTCGACTTTTGATGTCCTTTTGGCGTCACAAATATTTGCTGCATAAGCTCCTTGATTACCTACAAGGAGAGAATCAGGTTTTCCTGTGAAATGTTCCCCCGACAACTTACCGTCCACAATTTCGGACCGCGCACTTGCAATTGGGGCTGCTCGTCGAACGCCGCATCGAATGTCAGAACTGGTCTCGAGCCTTTGAGATGGTTGCCTGATAGCTTCAGCTCCGCCATGGTATGTATGTTGCTACAATGGAACCGAATGCTAGGACCATTCGGTACTTTCGACAGCCACATATACAGATCTTTTTTTTTCCGCGCCTCAAAGAACATAGCTACGGTCGCGCCCTGCAAGTAAGAGACATTGAGCCTACTCCAGCTGACAGTGCGAACGTGAGTATAGTTCGAGTTTACATTTCAGCAACAATGAAAAGATAGACGCCTCAGAGATCTTGGTGGAAAGTTGTCGTCAAGGAAGCTCTCAAGAGTAGCAAATATAAAGAGGTCATCATCGGCGTCGTTATATCTAGCAATAGCCAGTCACTGTGCCGTACCTTTAACTCAGCAACTTCATTGATTGCATTCCAATCGTGCTTGCTGTCAAGTTTGCTATCGGTCTTGTGATGGGGTATTAATTGCATCATGTCCATCATCAAATGGCGGAATCGGTACGTTATGCCCCTTGCACACATGACCAGTGGCTTCTCTTTGTTCCTCCATGGAGGTTCAGATCTATCTGGTGCACTTCGTATACTATCATCAGTTGGCTTCTCCAACTTCTTAACAACTGCAGTTTGTTTCGATGGCTTTAACCTCTCCTTCGCCGCCTCGACTCCCAGCGCAGCCTTCGCAGCCTTCTCTGCTTTTCTTTTGGTTTTACCCATGCTTACCACAGCAACACAAACGTGATCCCTACATGGCTCTTTAGGGATATTAACCTGTTACTAGACGTTGTCAACGCTCTCTTCTATAGAAACTCTAGCCTGCACTGTCACGTAGTCCTTGCAGTCAAGTTCTCCAAAAAGTAGTATAGCTGCGTTCATCATCGCATGTACGATTTGGGAAGAATGCGTACACCATTCGTTGCTCTCAGTGCTATAATTATACCAATGGCGCTATCCTCTATGGTCTGTAGACGAGTTCCGGGTGATTTCGCACATTGTTCCAATATATCGGGACATTATACCGCGATATATCGGCGCAATTCATTTTTTAAATCCATCCTGAGAGATGGTTTCTTGGATACTTTAAACAGAATTCAAACTATCTGAGAAACAAATCAGATTTGCTTGGCTGCGCCGTGATTTAAGAGCAAGTTGCATTGGAAATAAGCGGCCTCAGGTGAGGCCGACGCCGGCAAGGCATTTGTGAAGCATGACTGAAACTTGTGAATATCGAATGTCCGTGATGACGCTGTGTTTCTTTACGTGAGAGGGTATGCTAGTGCGAAAGTAGATGGGGTGAGTAGTGGTCGTGCAGGCTCGAGGATACGCAAGAACCGTTAGGCACGCCTAGTATTCACACGATTGGTGGGGCACGCAGAAGGATTTTGAACAGGTTAGCTAGGAAGGTTTTTCCGGTTATGTACATACGTTGCTGAGCACCGAGTACTGTTCTTGTGTACGTAAAAAGAATTGCATTCGACGAATATGACTTCTTCGTGACGGAGTAAGGTGGTCACGCACCAAGAAGGCACACAAGAGGGCAAGCAAGTGACGTAGCTCGTCGCCACATATAACAAGGAACATCAGCTTTCAGGAGACAATCGACGTGGTTTATATACGAGATCTCGTAGCACTTACGTTGCATGTGTAGCGCATGTCTGTCATGATCATTTCCGCTCAAATTGGATTATTCCTATCGAATAGATTAGCTATCAAGCCAACAGAACAACTCCCTACGAGCTGTCAGCACTTTCAATCGTTCTGTTCAATAAAAATCTTTGTACTTTCTTGGCCGCTCGAGAACTCATACACAGGGTCAGCAGGCTGCCAGTCTGTGCCTTGAATCTGCTTTATCAAGTCCTCTAAATCGACGCCCGCCTGCAAACACATCATCCGTGCATAAATCCTGTGTAATGGTGTGAACTAGGCTGTCCATGGGGGGTAGCATACCAGCTGGGGAACCATGGAGGCCACTGAGCCCATCCACTCTGCAGGCAGGCGCGAATCTAGCAGCGTCTTCCCATTAGTTCTGTTCTCAACCACAATTCGCAGCGACACATTT
Source organism: Smithsoniella earleae (assembly GCA_032356285.1). Taxonomy (NCBI): domain Eukaryota; kingdom Viridiplantae; phylum Chlorophyta; class Ulvophyceae; genus Smithsoniella; species Smithsoniella earleae. The sequence goes on along the minus strand of JAULKQ010070398.1, from coordinate 885 downwards.
GAGAAGTCGATCGCCTCTCCATTGCCTTTATTCTCGCCTTCATCTTCCCTCACTTCTATTGCAGACGCCAAGGCCTGCAGAGCACCAAACACTTGTGAAACCAGCACTTCCTTGCACCTAATCTTTCTCGCTCTAAATTCCCAAGGTTGTGATGCATGACCAGGCCCCAGGGGCTTGGTCACATACTCATAACTTGCGACACCCACTGGTACTTTCACTCAAGCCCGATGATGTGACATGGCAACTTCTCCTTTCACTGCGAATTGCATAATTGTAATCAAGTGCCAGGCAACATAGCATGAATGAAACAGCCGGTTGGAAAGCCAAAACATCTTATGAGAATTAGGAATAGCACCAAAGCTTCAGCACTCTAGGACAGATACTGATGCAGGATTTTAACAACAGCAGACTGGCATTTCCGCTTTCCAAGCCTTTACATGCTGCAATGTACAAGCCCAAGTAAACAATTGCAAGCGCCATTCATCCTATACAGGTCTTACTAACCAGGGAGCGATGAAACATGAGTCTCCTCCAACAACCAGCATACCTCAATAGGATTTGCTTGTGCAGTTCTGTGCCCGACATACTCACACTGGAGAAGAAATGATTCTAGAAAAGAATCTAGATGTTCACACAACCAGATACTGTGTATCATATGCGAGAGTCTCGGTTAGTGGTTGCTGTAGCAAATCCTGAAACGTGGAGTGCTGTCGGTCAGGTAGGTCAAATAATAGGCGACAGGAGAACTGTGTTCATACCTCTGGCTCAATCACAGCATCCGCCTCAATAGCCTCTGTCGCAGTTTCCTCCGGCGAATTTTCACTGGCTTGGGTGTAGCCGGGCTCGTTCTTCTCTTTCCACTCCTTATACCATGCCTTCGCACCC
>JAULKQ010070387.1:5937-20183 GCA_032356285.1 Smithsoniella earleae | reverse complement strand
TCTGGGGAGTCCTCCAAGCTCGATGGCAGCAACGCTCCAGTCAACGTTGTGGCCAGCACATCCTTGAAAGGCATGAAAGACGGGTTTGTTTATAAGAAAGGAGACCAAGGCCTCGGGTACTACAGGTGTTGTGCCCTGCATCTGATCCTCATACCAGGTGGGCGCAATACTGTTACAGAATACTAGGCAGCTATACACAGCCATACGTTTGACTTGTTCACAGGTTGTCTACATTGTTGAATGGTCCAAACAGCAATTGATTTTTATGAAGCTGCAATAATTGAACTTATTCTATCGCTATTGAAATTTTCCACGCTTTTGTCGGGTTGTTGGAAGTTTGAGCAGATTCTGGAACAGTACGGCTGGTAGACTTGCAAGCTGGATTGGTTGGCCTGATTTCAAAAAGTGTGGTCTGAAAAAAGCCAGGCTGAAAAAAGAGAAAGGTCAACATATAATCGTTGTAGTGCAACATTTGGAAGATGTTTCTGGTCAAATGCATCCTAGGAGATTCAGGGTACGATAGGCTGTGCTGAGGGTCATAAAGGGGCATGGTAACTGGTTTTAGAGGGTGTTGACCAAGTGTAAAGATATGAGGGCTCTTCATTTTAGATAATAGGAAGTAGTTAGTATAATATATGTGGTTACATCAGTAGTCTGGTCTGGAACACAACCCCCGTGGCAGTCCTGAAAATAGTAGCCAAACCCGAGTTGAAGCCATAGAGAGGCCTGGCCTATTGCCAGGCCCCTTGTAACCACTCATGCTGATACCATGGATCTGCTCGTGTCCTCTCAGTACTTCGGTCTTATCTTGGGGCTGTCCCCTATCTGGATATAGATAAAATGTATCAGGGTATATTGTGGGTTGTGTGGGGCTACACCACGTGGCTGCGGGCTGTTACTGAAGAATAAGGTGTTATTGTTAGTGAGAAGCTGTTGTGGAGCAAGCCAAGAACATTGTTGCTATGCTGAGCTTGCCTCTGGATCCAGCACATTGTTGGTAGCGCCGAACACGAAGCTTGATGTGCTTTGGATAGTTTTGGCTTGGACTAGGGTTTTGTGGGATTGTCCTTTGACACAGCGGCATCACTGATATGCCTCCACAGCGCAGAAAATCCAAGAAAGTGGCAACAAGTGAAGAGCATTGCCAATGTCTCGCAGTGTTTGTGTTAAATCAGGCCGCCCTTGTTGTTTATGATGAACATGAGGAGTTTGAATACCTAGGCCCAAGTTTTGAAGTGACAGGGCTGAGTGTTCAAATTGTATCAACAGTTGAAGACAATACGTTGAATGATACGGGCGAATGTGATCAGAGTGTTTTGTCTTAAATGCAAGTGCGAGAATACACAAAAATTACGTCAAGGAGTTGCGATGGGGATGTCGACCCCCAAGGGAACCAACTCACTAAACGAGCTCACTCCCGGCAGAGTTATTCATATGCTTGATACAGAGATGCTACTACTTTGAGGACGTTTCACAGGGTGTTAACCCAGGAGATTCTTTCCAGTGACGAGGTTGTAGTCTTTGCTGCCTCATCTAGGACGGAAATGCTGCACCAAATGTGTTGGGAAGGTTTCTTGAGAAAGAGCTTCCAGAAATCGAGCGTTGACTGTATATTGTTATCTCATACCCTCAGCCAGCTTGTGTCATTTACCGCCATGCCGCATGGTGATTCTGTTGCTGCATCCAGTGAATTCTACAAAGGGCTGCGGCCATCCAGGCACTGTATTGCATACTAGATCGTTCTATGCTCACATCAACCTGGCCCATGTGATCTTGAGGCACAAGCAAAGATTCTCTAGATGGTACAAGAGAATGCAGTGGGTCCTCATAAAGCCTTTTGCCAGGCTCCTGGTAACCACTATTGATTTACTCTCGGTATCTGGTACACAAATCTTACCAAAGGGTAATTTCCCTAGCTGGATGCAGCTGTTTTATCTAACCCCAAAACCTTCAGCAGATATATGCTGCACATTTCCCCCGGTATCGCTCGCTGCGGTGTTTGACCGGGTAAGGGGGTAGCAGATTGAATATTTTTAGAGCCAGAGGGTTTGCAGGTAACGGGTAGAAAGTTGAATTTATTGTGCCGTCAAAGGCTGGGGCAACGGTCCGCGCAGCGAAGATTTGTACTTAGTATGGTATAGCATTGTCACTCTGCGCAGCACACGTCTATCACCCAGCTCTACAGAAAGTGTGTACTGAACTGCACTGATTGCAAATCACAAAGCTGGGAGCAGACCAGACTTTGTCGCTAGTAAAAGCACTATTACCAGTGGTGATGGAGGCACTGTTCCCAGTGATAATGAATGTACAATAGAAGTATTGCAAGATGGCCACCTGTGCTGCCATGGTGAACTTGCCAATGTTTACTTTTCTTCAGAGAGCGAGATCCGCTGCCATGTAGACCAGAAACCCTGGAGATGGGCAATTGTTGTTCCCAAGGAGGGTGCCTTAGTAAAGTCGAGGCAGGCTCTGAGCGTTGATCAACTTGCATTCTAGTGAATACCTGCGGCATTCCTTTCGCCTGGGCCCTGGTAACCACCCATGCAGATGCTTGTACTGGCACTCTCTCCAGTGGGTAGTATGTATTTTGGAGCCTAACACGGTCAAAGATACTCTCAGCTTTATTACCAAAAAGTGGTCCTGTCTGGTTGTAATACAGCAAGGAGCCCTGCCTGATGTTTTTTGCTGTCCAGTTGCAGGCGCAATTGAGACCACATCACACAAGCAAGCATGCAGTTGACTGACTCAACTGGAGGTTTCAGCAAGTCTCATCACAAGACGATGTTATGACCCGTGAGTAGCTTCTGAAAATTTATATTATGAAATACGGATTGATTGTGTGAGAGAGACCAAGCATATCCTCACATCCGAGATACCGAGGGTAGATAGTAATCTGCATGAGTGGTTACCAGGCCGTGGGTCCGGTATGCTCCAGCTCCCTAATAAGGGGACTGGCCATTCTCTGCTATCTGGGATTTACTGTTTACGGTAACCACTGCTGTTTTATCACGGCATACGCTACAAACTCTGGCGGTTTTACAGACGGTGATTTTGCTTCTTGATGGCCAACTGTTTGAGCTAGCGAACAAAAGAAAGGCTGGAAGGTAGGTCTATGACATGCAAATACAGGCAGGCGAATGTCATTACCCAACACTGTTGTAGCCGCACAGCTTTACCATCAACAGTTTAGTTACATTACACAATCTTCAGTTTCATTCTGTTGTGAGCCCACTGCGAAAGATAAGAGCAGAAGTGTGCATACTTTTTGTGCTTGCCTCACCACTTCCTGATGTTATATTACAAGGTTGCATGTGCATGTCTGAGTTCCCTGTCATCGAAAAAAGTACTGTTCACCTTGATCTCGACATGCTTGCTAGAAATTCAAGAAAATTGTGTCACATGTTGCCAGGGTGGGCTGTGACGTTGCTCTAGAAAATGCCAAGTGCATGCTCGTATGGTGATTTAATTGGTGATCCGCGCGCAGAGACGAATCCAAGGCGCGGATGGCGTCTGCAGATACTGCAGCCACGTCAGCCGCAATCCCCAGCGCTTCAAGTGGACTTTCCTTCGCCATGGGTGACAAGCGCAGCCGCTCGACTGGACAAGAGCGGGTTGTTAGACGACGCCTTGGCGGATCCGCCATCGACCCCCTCGACCCCGCCTCCTACTCTGATGCTCCCAGGTTCGCGAAACCCTCACCATTCTATTCATCTCGTGTTGTTGTCACAGATGGTGGTCGAACATCCGTAAAGTGGCTCATGTGAGATAGTCACCAAGTAAACTGGCTTGAGATGTTGGTGTTATTTGAGATAATATAAATTTGTTGCTACTACACCTCATGATCTGAAAAATGCTGTGCAGGGGTGGTTGGGGTGTGGGCCTCGAAGCTGCTAGAAGGTAGGCAGTGTGAAGAGTTCACCTATGAGAACTGACTTGGGTCATGAATCATCTCTTTCAACCTGTGTTGGGCAGAGTATTTCGTAATGCATTCAGTATCATTGTAAATGCTCCCATGCTTACCTAATTATTCGAGTTCTACCCATAATGACCACAGCTCTGGCACTGCAAGTGCGTATGTGCAACAAAAATTAGCTCTGCACTTTGCGTGTACAGATAATAAACAGCACGCCACCTTGTTGAACTGTATGCGGGACTATCAATGTCATGCACTTTGTGTGCGTGTTCTAAGATAACATGCAATTCTGGAAACAGCAAATATCAGCAAATTGTATTGATGCCTGATTCAACAGGTATCAACAATCAGCCTCGCACAAACCTCTGATGTAAGTACTATTCGTCCCGAAAGACTATGTTTGGAGGTGCTGGCACCATGTCCAAAATATCTTACATGCTTACAATCTTCAGCATCATGCACTTCCTGTGAGAGGGAGCTGGATGATCAACAGCATTGCCTCTCGAAGCACTGACAAGCTCTAACAGGGTGTGGACGTGGCCCCGTCAATCACCTGTAGCCACGCTCATGAGTCTTCATAGGAGTTCTCCTACCTGAAGTGCTTGGCAAGCTCTTTGCAGGACCCCAGCCTTGAGCCATGAAACCTTGGCCAAAGATAGTCTGTGCCACAGAAGGCTGAGTAGGCATGTGGCAGCTTGTGTGTGGTGGAGGTTCGGCCAACGCAATATCTGAAGTTCAAACAGATCAGATTGTCATTGAATGTGTAAAGAACAGGTCGATGCATATGCCAAGAGTAGTACGGGTCGCTTCAACAAGTACCATGCATGTCTTATAACAGCCCGTGCAGGCATTAAAAAGTCCGCCACTTGCAATGGTCGCGCGGACCAAAAACCTGAATCGTCCGATTGCCCGTCCGATGCGGTCAATGCTTTGACCCATCCGTGCATTCTAATCTCCGGTTTGGGCCTTACATGCGTGTCGCACGCGTAGTTGTTGCCTACGCCAGCGGTGCAGTATCTCATGTGCCAGCTCGAGAAAGTGCTGCAGGCACTGCGCAGCGGGTGTTATCACCATTTCGGTAGAAGATGTAGCTGTGTACCAGTACCGAGATATGGATTTTAAATTCAAAAACTGTGAGCTGCAATTCAGAGTTTGCGCATCTTTTCCCTCCATTGCTGCTGAATGTGTTCGTACCAAGAATTAAAAACAGGCGGAATACATAACGCGTTAAACTCCCAATGTCCCTGGCGTCAATACGTATTCGAGGCAGACTTTAGGTCGCGCATTTTCTACTGTGCAAGGAACGAACCTCAACAAGAACGCAAATCATCCATAACGTGCTGCAGGTTGGTCAAATGATGCCCAGAGTCTACAAATCTCTGCTCCTTAAGATTCTACACGTTGAAAAGCTAAAAGCGAAGTAGTTGCTTGGGTGGAAGAAGGCACTTCCAGCTGTTGAAACTCTCGAATTTTTTTTCACCATCTAATTTCTGAGATATCGAAACTCGCTTCACAATACAATTACTGTCCTGAGCAAACGTACTAGATAGGCTGCGCGTGCATTTTTCATTCTTTTTCATGACTGCCAGACGACCATCATGGAACGATTCTCCCGAATTCTGGCAATTCTCGCACAAAAACCAAGTCTATCTGGTGGGCACATTGACTGAAACGGAGTCACAACCCCAGGTACATGCGAAATCTGGAAAAATGAGAATGCACTGCAGGGTGTCTCCAAGTTCATGTTATGGAAACGTGTATAATGCGGCATTTCGCCTGGGGAGCGCGTGGTGCAGTCTGTCGGGCACAAAGTAATTCCTACATTTCGCATTCAGATGGAGTGCATGGTATAATGCAGTTGAGCAAGACTAGGGCAGATTATTGTAAAACGCCAGCTTCATGATGGGAAAAGCTCAGCTCGAGACAAGAAGTTCAAGAACACTAGCGCACATCAGTTCTTCTGCCAAAAACAAGAAGAGGATCAGATGGACGGCTGAGTTGCATCATCGCTTCGAGCAAGCTGTTGCTGCTCTTGGAGGGGCTCAATATGCCACTCCAAAAGGGATCCTGAAGCGGATGAACGCACCTGACGTGACGATAATGCACGTGAAGAGCCATTTGCAAAAATATAGACTTACACTTACATCTGATATCCCGACTCAGGGCCATTACAGTGAAGACCCTGACGACGAATATCTCACACATCGCACCAGCAATGGCTCGCAAGATGCGAACGCCAAAGAGGAAGAAGCGCCTGTAGAATTGGATAGAGGGAGAACAGAGTGTACTGCAGCTCACAACTCGCGTTTTCAAACTGACTCCCAAGAAGCCCGGCATCCTTGCTCTGATGATGCTCGGAAGAAGCTGGTGGACACTGTTGTTCAACAGCACACGATGCAAGAGGAGCTGAGGCTACAAATTCTGGTATGTGCTGTTAAGCTGTACAATCACGTTTCGAGCGTAAGCATCCGTATGCGGATGTCGGTTCAAGATACCGCTGCAGTAGTGGTTACGGATCGAATAACTTGGCACATGTACCCTCCGAGGGTTGTGTCTCCTCAAATCCCCACTTAAGATAATTCTATGAATATGTACTATTGCCCAGGCACATTCAGCATTGGTACGTAGCCCGTATTTGCCATCGTGATCGAACAAATCCGTTGTCCAGGTTCAAACAGAGTTGTACCGGAATCTCCAAAACCAGCATGATCTTCTGCAGCAGCATATTATATCGTTCTCCATGCACCAGAATCAGCAACATCGTAATCCCATGCGGCCACCATCCACGGGGGGGCAGCTCAACACAGGCTTTCTGAAGTTCCAGGAGTGACTTGGTGGAATGTCACATTTTCATATCCAACCAGCATTTTGGAAGCAAGATTGTGAAGGAGCAGCATCACAGCGCTGAAGTAGTACAAGGCGAGGGTGATGGAGGATAGTTTGTTGAAACTGAATTCTCAGTGCATATGACTAACCAAGTATACCAGGCTTAAGGCTATCCGCAGTAAGTTCAATCTATCGACATCATGAATGTGGATGGGTACTAGATGTTTGAGCATCAGCTGCCTGTCACGTGTTTTGTGATCCAGCAGTGGGTCTAGGCTTGGTTAAGATACAGTCCAAGGTATAGTTTCGTTGCTGAGGATTGCAATGTGCTCGCACGTCCTAATGTTGCTCCTGAGATAAAGCGTACATGGAAAAGAGGAGCGTATAGATGGCCCGAGCAAAGTGTGTATTACTGTCGTGCACCGGCTGGTACTGCCAGGTGAATATTAATGAGAAGAATGGCAGATCAAGGCCCGCTACATATTGTGGCTTTCTATGTTCAGCCTTGTTTATCAGTGGGCACTGTGTTTCTCAACTCAGGATTCGTCACTGTATAAAAGAAGAAAGCAAGCTTGGTGGTATTACGCACTCCAAGCCACTAGTTTTAGTTGATGAGTAGTGACAGCGAAATCAGCATGTTGCTATGGTGAGGGATGTGGAGAGCACTGAATCGCTCCCAGTGCATGGGTGTACTGCTGGCTGTTTCCTCCAATCGAATGCGAAGTTTTTGGGTGATTTCAGCATTTCATTTTGAACGTTTTCTTGGTGGGATAGGAATTAAACTGTCCATCCTGTTCTGCAGGCCACCGATCAGCCTGCGGTATGCTTCAATAACTGAAAAGTTTTGTCAAGCTGTTTCCGTGTAGTTGTGAATGGTGTAATGTGTGCCTGTGTTCAGAAGTCAGAACACATGTTACATTCAGTTCTAATAATAGGTGTAAGCCACAAGCTTAATTAGAAGAGCGGGCATAACAGCTATCGGCTTCAACTGCAATGTTACTCATCATCACTTGAAAAATCAAAACTGTCGTAGCGCCCTGCACTCTGCAGCAGGCTCTCCTCCAACTCTTCAGCTTCGGAAGCCTCTACATTCCAATTCTTCAAGCATTCCTTTCCCAACGTAGACTTTCTCGCTGCTCTCACAGATGCTGCATGTTTTGACAAAACTTCTTTGAGCGCCCCAGAAGCAGCAGTCCTTGTCAGCATCGGGCAGTGTTGAATGGCGTTTCCCAGCTGTGTATGCTTCCTAGGCAGGTTGCCGCTCCCCTCAACGACGTCTGAAGACTGCAACAGACCTCTTTCCAATGAACAGACGTCACAATTCACCCAGCTATACGCTACAAGGTGAGACGAAACCAGATCGATGGCACGGGAGCCATGGTAGTGGTGGCCACACCTTGGAAGTAGGTGGTGAGGGGAAGAAGGTTGGGAAGGGCAGAGGGAGCGGCAGAGGCATTGCAGACGAGCAGTAGTGGCGTGGGGCCGCTACACCTTCCGTAATGACGCTCCCCTGCAGAAGGTGCAAAGCCTGCTGGCAAGGAATCAGTGCCCCATGCTGGTGTGCACCTCTCACCACAACTGACTCCCTCAACAACTCTGCATGTTGTACCATTTCCACATCCGGCCTGAAGCCCACATTGACACCTTTCAACACATGCCGCAGCGATAGCTAGGCCTTCATCACTACATACAAGACAAAGCCAAGCAGCTGTTGTATTGCAAGACCAGCGTGCCCACAGGTGAGAGCTGAATACTCCCGCGCCACTCGAAATTGTGCTCGAGTGGTTACCTTGAGTTTAGCCACAGACCGACCAAGACCAACGGTACCTTACACACAGCGTATGCAATCAAACGAGGCCCTGAGGGCTTAAACCAGGCTTGCGACACCACACAATGCCGTGTGTGGGGCTCGTGCAAGAGACTCTCTCGCTGGACAGAATCCTTTCGCATCTACCTTGCTTCAATCGAATCAACTTCTCACGTCTATCATCTTCTTCACTACCCATACCCCTATGCGGCTGACTGAAACGGGATTCTAGCGGGTCTAACCGCAGGACAGAAGCTGTGTCTCTAGCTGCAGCCCATGGCCGATTATACGGCCCAGGCAACCATTACAAGCATCGTGCAGGTGTCCCAGTGCTGTGCGACTAACATACGACAGCGTACCCTAATCATTGTTTAGGTAGATGCGCACTGGTGAGGGGGCTGGAGGGGGGCTGGAGGAACCAGAAGAGGCGATCGGAGACAAAAGACGCGGGTACAGTTGTTCCAGAGGGTTCTGGTGGGAGGCCCTTGAGGCGGCGTTCGCGTGCTGACAGGCGCAGGTCGGAGGCACCAGGTGTTTCCGCTGGAGGGCAAGTTGGGGCGGCTACCCCGCCAATGCATGCTAGATTGGCTGCTGGGCTGCACAGGTCACTGCACCACTGGCGCATGGTGGTCTCCCCGCACGAGGGGACTGGTTGCGCATGGCGATGGGGATGGGGGGGGGAGCGTGCTTCAATTGCGGACTGAGACAGCGGTGCTATGCGGAACGGCAGCGTTGCGGTGTCAATGGCCGACGCGGTCAGGGCAGACGTATGGAAGAGGCGCTCTGGACGGTACTGGATGCCTGCCACTTCGCTTGGCGCGTGCATGGGGACGACCAGGGTGCAGTCACTGGAGTAGCGGGCTGTGGCCAGTGCAGCGGTTAGAGAGGGAACCGAGTGGGGGGCGAACGCCGGACAGGGTTCCAGATTGGACGGTTTTTGGCTCACTGAGAAGATCAAGCGCGCCTGTGTCGGGTATTCGTCTGCCAATGCCGTCGCCACGGACGCTGTCACCCCTGACCACGCTGAATACGGATCGCACATCATCTGCATGCCCTCCAGCATATCCGCCTCCTCAGCAAGCCACCGTGTTGCCTCCTCTACCTCCTCGAGAGCCTGCAGTGACAGGTGAACAGATGGATATGCATACGGGGGTTTCGTAATCGTAGCTGAGGATCAAGGTGCTGAGGCGACGACATTTGTCCCGTGATGTACGAGTGAGAAAGAGAGAAAGAGAGAAACGCGTGATGTAACATTCAAATGCGATATCTGGACAATAATGGATCGCATACTGTACTGGTCGCTTCGTAGCAGGCAGTTATACCGCCGAAGCCGGATGGACCTGCTGTGAGTGATGCGCCCAGTAAGGGCACATCCACAACGCTTCTCGGGTGCACAGTCACTTTCAGAAAGTCTGTGAAGCGTGCTGGGCCTTCCGGGGTGTCCAGTTGCGCTGCTGCAGTTTCTATAGCGGATGCCTGTTCGTCCTCGGGCATTTCGGGCTGACCATTCTGGTACGCCTGCATGAACGCTCCAGATGAGCACCACACACGTCATAATGACTATGAATGACGGTCAAAAGCAACCTGTACCTGAAGGATACCTCAACTTTAACCTTAAAGTAGGTTTTCCCCCGCCCGTCTCCAAAGCATGCTGCACACTTTCATTCAAGAGCGACAAATGCCGTGGTAAATGGTTTCAAGAAACGCTCTCCAAACCATGCTCGATACATATGTATTATGCACTATTGTCATGGCGCAATAGTCACTTGTCTCCAACGTTGCTAGATACATGCCTTAGTCGACGGCGAAGCTTCGGCCTCTGCATCGCTAAGAATCTCTTCAACTGTGTTTGCATGACTTCCGTTATCATCCTCGTCGTACAGTAGTGACTGGAAGGTACTAGGTTGAGTCCTTGGCGCTTCCATGACATGGACAGGGCCTTCCCACAAAACCTGAGAGCGCGGTTTGCTCCATGTGTCTGGTTGGAACTTGAAACCTGAATACAAAAAGTGTACAATGAAGTGATGTTTGGATTGCTGAAAAGACCATAGCCTTGCGGTTGTAAAGCTCATGTGCTGGACAAACCTCCATTGCAGTCAGGCTCATCAACAATGATAACTCGAGGCTTTGGGTAATGCTCATGTCTGAACAGCTTCCCCGCGATTATTTCCTGTGCAGCAAGGCCCAGTTCCTCTTCTTGTAGAAGTCCGAGTGTTTCGTCCTGCACTTGCTGTCTACTCAAAAACCTGCGGTTTTTTGGCAGCTAGTACGTGAGCTACATACCTGAAAATTCCAAAAATGCGAGCCAACAAAATTCGCATACTTGCCAAATTGCAACGTTATCAGTGCCCCGGAAGAACTCATCTTCCTATCAAGACAGATTTGGCTTAAGCTCTGATACTAAAATCTTGTTCAGCATTGCGCTGCATGAAGGGTGAAAGATCAGCAGGTTCCGATGTGATGAAATATTGGCCGTCTCATCAGCTTAATTTCAAGTATTCCCTTGTCATCCTCGCTTGAATTCGCCACGCGAAGTGGCGCGGGGCCAACAACTGACAGAATCTACACCCAACAACATTTCCTACGCCATTTGGTATCGTCCTGCAATGACTTTTAATCGTCCTAGATTCGGACAAGGGTTTCTACTAGAAACTCTTTGTCCGCTCTGCTTTCCCTAGTCCACCTTGTTCCACCTTGACGATGACCGATACTGCACCACCATTGCCAACTGCAAGCCTTTCAAGTTCTCAAGGTATAAAAGTACATATTGTTGGGGTTTCTCATACATCACCTTACTATGCAAACCTGGCAGCACGACTGATACAACAGTGCGAGCCAAGTACTGTTGCCCTGGAAGTTTGCGAGGTGTGATCGAAAGTCTGGAAAGAGCGAGATATTCATAGAATAATTTGAATGTTCTTGCTCTGCCCACATGCTGCAACAAAAAAGGCTGTCCTCGAGGCGCTGCACTGCCTGCTTGGGATGCACCGTCAGCACAGTAGGAGCTTTGCAGTCCGACACTGAAAACGCAGTTCATATGATTTTTGTTATCGAATTTCTTCCACTTCATACCTATGACTTTTGATTCATGGCGGAGAAATGGTAAGAATTATTTTTTTGGATGTGCTCTAGCGGTACTTGACCAGCGTATGCGCTGAAAAGGTAAATATTTAGAATAGCTTCTCCTACCTAACTTTGAGTGCTTAATTTCAAGCATTGTTTCGCGAGACCCTGCTAATGTTGTTAAGCCAATCTGTTTAGCATACTTGAAGGCGGGGGGAGCATTGCAGCCTCCCTAGTTCTCACCACGTTGCGGACTCCCTCAGAGTCCAAATGAAGTATTACTATTATCTCCGGTACGTTTGACGTACTTTTCTGTTTCTTTATTTTTGTTGTTAGTATTCAGGATCGCTTGAAAGAGCAAGCCTTGAGGGGGAGTCTTGCGGCCTCTAACCGTCATGTAGATGTTATTCAAGCGGCAGTTCGACCATTCCTCAGCGATACCCCTATCTGGGACATGATATGCGAGTCTGGAATAGAGAAGCTGAAGCATCAGCGTCATCAACTAGCCAACGAAGGTGCTGCACAGCTTGAGGGTGGCTTTTATGGAAGCGAAGTTACTGCATCTGCGATTTCTGCTGTTGGTTGTGGTGCCACAGTTGTAGCTGCGGATCGTAACAAGAAACTTTCAAACCGACGCCTCAAGTGTGCAGCCAGGCAATGCCTATCGGACCAAATCGGCTCTGTGAACAGTGGTACGAAGCTTATACTTTGAATCGTCATTAAAGTTTTCCCGTGCGGTTGAGTATTGTCATGAATGAACTCGACGAGCTAAAAGGGACGTCGATTTGAATTTCTAACTCGCTGATTTTTCTGCAACCGTCAACTTAGCCTCATGTAGAATTTAATATCTTTTTCTAGTAACCTGGACTATATTTCACTCGCAGCACATAAATCCTCAATTCGTTTTTGGTATGCGACTACCAAGTCTCAGCGGACGTTTGCAGACGATTGCAGTATCCTGCTCGAGTCCATGTGTGTAGCCGCGGAGAAGTTCGTAAATCTCCTGATTCAAAGCGTTTCGCTGGCAACTCAGTCTGCGGCGATTAATTTTGGCGAGTCTGTTCATCCTATATTCCACGCCGTGGAGTGCCCCAAGGCTTCTGCAGCCCTAGCAGCCTATGGATGCGACTCCGAACAACTCAAGGCATCTCTCCGCCGTCTTATGACGGACGGTGCTCGCCCTGGTGCTGAGGTGCAGTATCCAATCCCTACAAGAAACCCTTACATTCACGGCGCTCCTCATATAACAGCTTCCACAGAATCGCTGTAGTAAATTTGAACCCCTGGTTCATACAGAATACGTATTAATTCCTCGTCCAGGTGTGCGTAGTAACTCCGCATTGTACCCGAACTGTCCACTGGGCTGACGCATCTACAGTACGGAATTTGAATGAACCCATGGGCGGACAGGAGCTGTGACAAACGCAGCGTGGCTTGCGTTGGCACGTTATTTCGAACTAGAACAGGCTGCTCTCTTTAATCCGAAGTGAACTTTGCTGACAATTCACTTCAAATGATCAAACGGTAGGATTAAAATTTTGGATTAACCAGAGTATACTATACCAAGAAGCCAACTCACACCACTTATAAGATCTGCCAAAAGCACTCAGATTATAGTAATCATCGCTTCATGACATCAGGATGTAATAACTGCAGGTCTTGCAGCGGTGATGCCTGGCAACAGACATCCAACAAGCAGCAGTTCCCAAGTGGCCCAAGGCCTGGCCTTTTGCCAGGCCCCTGGTAACCACCTGTGGATTTACAATTTTGTGCAGCATTATCTCCGACGCATGCACAAAAGTGTCCATTGGGGTGCCTTATTACACATTCCTAACTCACGTCAACTGTTGGAAAAGCGCCAAATCCTTTCGGATTTAATTGTCTGAGATCTTACTGTGTCGGTTAAATAGTGTACTCTTGAGTGACCTCGCACGCACTCTCAACATCAACACACATCTTAACACTTGCGCAGCTGTTGCTGGCTTGACAATCCGCTTGAAAGTGACTCCATTAGTACCCCAATGCTCCAGATTAATCATTTGACACAACTGGCAAGTCCAAACACTTGAATTAGGGTAACATACTATTACCGGGCGTTGGATACGGTTCCGCATGTGACCAAAATAGCACTGCAGAAAACGGTAGTTTCATTGTCTTAGTTCTCAGGTCACACCCTGCTGTGCTTCCTGTTTTTCTTCAGCTCGAAAAGCTGACAGAGGTTTGTATTTGATGCAGTGTAAGCAATGTTTTTCGCCACTATATATCAGGGCAGCCACAGGCCGCAACACCGGCAGCCACAACAATGTCTACTCACAGATGAGGATTCAATTAGGTTTTGTTGTGTGATGTACAAGCACATGAATCCATCTGAGATGCCGAGGTTAGATATTAATTTGCACGAGTGGCTGCCGTTAAGTTTCAGATGCAATTATGATACTCCAGATTAGTGAATCGTAGCGTGGTGGTTCACAAGTGGAAGGTCATAGTAGTCCTCAAAGGGGCGGGTTTTCAGGAGGCCCAACACTAGTTATTTTGCGAATTGTTGGAAGTAATCGACCTTGGCAGAGGTGCATGCAGCTGAGGTCAACGGATTGGTTTCAGGATGGGATTATCAGTGTGTTGTAGAGCAGCAGAGTT